>KV011201.1:102361-141350 GCA_001598015.1 Dorcoceras hygrometricum | reverse complement strand
GATCGGATTACCCCTTTCGGGACCCATACTCGAATTACCTTAACAGTTTTTCCAGTACTAGAGTCCGTGAGGGTCTGTGCATAATTACAGTGAGATCTGTTGAGTTTTGATTTCATACTTTGACCACTTAGATCTCTTTTCTTCTGAACCTTTTTCCAACCAGATTTTACCTTCTTTGAACTACGCCATGACTGGTTAGGAACAAATGACTTCGACATGCTTTTGAGTTGTCTTTGTCCAGTTTGTTCTTTAGCCAGCTTGGCTTGGAGTTCTCAGGTTTTTGAAAGCCGATACCAGCTTTTCCATTATGATTCAACTTCTGAGAGGTGTGGTCATCATATGTCATCGACTCACATGGATCATATATCACGTTAGCTTTGACAAAGCTCATCTTGTTGAACTTGTCATACACCAGCTGTGATTGAGTACTTGTTTCTCCATCACTGCTTTCACTAATATTGAAACCCAAGCCAGTTCTATCATTCGCTGGCTTCTGAATTCCAAACAGCTTATCTAGAGAAGCAGAAGACTTTGCCCAGGAGCTCATTGTCAAATTTGATTTTTCAATTTCATCTTTGAGCTCGCTAGACTCATTTCTCAACAATTCATTTTCCATCATCAGCTTACTCAACTCAATCTTCAAACTGTCAATGTCCTCAAGCGTGTCAGTGCTTGATTCAATTGAACTATTTTTCAGATTTTCGTTTTCAGCTTTGATTTCCTCAAATGAGTGACAAAGTTTCCTGTACTCTTTGACCATATCATTAAGTGCACTGACAAGGTCTTCTCGTGTAAATTCAATGTTAGAGAAGTCGAATACCTCATCATCAGATGTTTGATTAGCCATGAGACAGTGAACCTCATCCTGTTCACTATCGCTGGATGAGGAACTGCCGGATGAAGAGTCTGAATCAGTATCTGCCCAGATTTTAGTGCTTTCCTCAGCCATCAGCACTTTGTGATCATTCTTGCGACTGGGTCTTTTATCACCTCGTGTCCTCATCCGTATGTCTTTGGATCTATCCTTGGATCTGTCGACAGATCTCTCATCTGTCTTGTCATCTCGTTTGTATAGATCCTCTTTCTTGTCATCTCTCCTGTATCTATCATCAGTTCTCTTGTCATCCCTGGATCTATCCTTCTTCTTTGGCCTAATGCAATCGGCTGTAAAGTACCCTGGACTACCACAGTTATAACAATTCAAATCAGTATTAACTTTTTCAGATTTATGAAAATTATTATAAGGAGTAGAAGGTTTGTAGGATCTTCTCAAATATTTCCCAAACTTCTTTACGAAGAGGGACATGACGTTGTCACTTAGTTGATCAGCCGTCTTGCTGTTCTTGGAGAGCACTGTTCAGTAGTTGTAGCTGCTAATGATTTTTTCGGCTGGGATGTTGATGGAGTAGCTTCAGCTCTTGTCTCCAATTCGAACTCATGTTCTTTATGGTTTGCAAACAAGTCGTGAAGCTCCAGCTTGTTCAGATCTTTTGATTCACGCATCGCCATCGTCTTCACGTCCCACTCTCTTGGCAAAGCTCTCATCACCTTCAATGCTAGCTCTCTGTTGCTATACTCTTTGCCAAGACTTGTCAACTAAATAACAACAGCACTGAATCTTTCATTGAACTTATTCATCGTATCTCCATCCTTCATCTTTATCGACTCGTACTTTTGTTGAGCCACAGTCAACTTTTTCTCTTTCATCTCGTCGTTTCCTTCACATATTTGGGTCAGCTTCTCCCATATTTCCTTGGCAGTGGTGCAGGTCTTGATCTTACTGAAAATATTTTTGTCCAGCGTCTTGTAAAGAATATCCCTGGCCACATTGTCCAGATTCGCCTTCTTCTTGTCCTCATTAGTATATTCATGTCTACTTTTTTCAAGGAACTGAGGCTCGCCACCAGATATTGCAAATTCTAGAATGGCTTCATTATCTTTAATGGTCCTTCTGTAATAACATACCACATATCGTCATCTTGGGCAGCCAAATGCGTTTGCATGCGAATCTTCCAATCGTCATAATCCTCCTTGGAAAATATAGTAATCTTGTTGTGATAAGTCGACATTTTAATATAAGATAAAGCACAAACAACAACTGTTCAATACTGAGATGCGCAGGCTCTGATACCAATTGATAGGATCAATGTGGTTCGAAAAACAGCTGCAAGAGTTCAGAGGGGGGGTTGAATGAACTCTTGGTATTTTCAAATTTTCGAAACCTTTTAAAATAGTTTTACAAGTGCCTCGCTTAACTTAAATCCGAGTTACCAGATTTAATGATCTCAGTTTAAATGCTGATTTCTTGGCTAACAAATATGTGCGGAATAAAGCCAATCAATCAGTGAACAGTAAAACAGTAAATAAATGCGTTAAATAAAAGTTTAAGGGTCGAGAGTTTGTTTCTGGAAGTTCGGATATAAATATCCTAAGTCTCTCCTTCTTCCTTTTCAGGAAGGTTTCACTAGAAGCTTTGATGAATACAGTCCTTCTGCACACACCCGATCACCGAGTCTCACTCCAGGTGAACTCCTAGCAACACCAAACAAAGAGCAGTCGTAGCTGCTGTTTACAACACTTGTATTTTTCAAACGGCTTTTCGACAGCGCGTTTGTTACAGACTCAAATGAATATAACAATGAAATACAAATCTATGAGACTGTAAATCCTCTGATTTTTATACAATAAATTCGATTCAACAAAAGTGAATCAGAGGATGACTCGAAGGTATTTTCTATGGAGATCAACACTTATGTTCTTCGAGTTGTATGAGCTTTTTGAGAATGGATTCAACAGATAGTAAGCTCAAGAATGATTGAGATAGAAAAATGGCAGAGTAACGACAAGTGGTCGAGAGCAAAGATTTCTTCAATTCAAACTTCTGCCATTTATACTCTTCGCTCAACGGTCAATTAATTCTGTAAAGGGAACAAGATCCCTTTCTGATAGCCAAGCAACCGTAATCTCTACTCCTCTACAAGGTAAATTGCACATCGTCAGAACCAGATTGTCGTTTTCCATATTTGTGCAATCACCGTGTAACGACCTCTGTATATCGCGTACTATTTGCCCAAAATAGTACCGATCTTGTCTCCTTAATTCCAGGCATATGTACGATTCGATCTTCACCATTGATTTGCTCCAATTTGAACTGTAATTATGTTTGAATTGATTCGCATTTGCACCTGAATGTACTCCATTGATTTCTCTCATCGTTGTTAAGGAAGTTGCAGCTGAAATATGCTTGAAAGTATTTGCAACGACTGTGTGCTTTAAACAATTTAATAAAACCAGCACCTGAAAGCTAACCAACGACTGGATGAGCGCATATACCAAACGTTGTCGTTTCAACTTATCCAAACGACGTAGTTTAGCTATCATCAAAATGGTTACGGCTGATAACACCATGTGATAATCTTCACCAACGACTGAATATACTTCCTTCTGAAATAATCACCCAACTGCTGATTGTAACAACCAACGACTGATTCTACCATCTGCTGATTACTAACCAATGATTGATTTTACCAACTGCTGATTACTAACCAATGATTGATTTTACCAACTGCTGATTACTAACCAATGACTGATTATACCAACGACAATTACGACTGAATCAGAAACACTGTAGTCAACTACTGAAAATACTTACTACTGACATGAATATTCAACAACTAAAATACGTTGACTACTGAATCGAATATCCAACTGCTGATTGCAATATACTTCTGTCATAAGAACCCAACGACTGATTGAATACCAAAGACTGATTGCGTAACCATCGATCAGCGTCTGAATTGTTCTTACTACTGACATAAAAACCCGATACCAGAAACTGATATCTAACGACTAAACTGTTCAAACTAATATTCTGACTTCTTCTACTCAAAAACTGACATCTGAATAACGATCCAATAACTGAGTACTAGCATCTTAACATGCGGAGTTGTTAACTGCATCGGCTGATTGTCCAGTAGTGACTTGTCTTGTTTTGTTATCACCAAAACTAATAAATTTTATCTTAACAATTTCCCCCTTTTTGGTGATGACAAAACTTAGCAGCCGAGATATATAAATGAGCAAAAATAAATTGCACAAGGTCTGCTGAAATTCAAACTTTCATTAACTGAAGAATTGTACATTGGATTTGTACAAGAAAACAAAACTAACTCCTAAAACTCTTTTTCACCATAAAGCCACCATGGAGCCGATTTCTTTTGAATACCACTTGGTGGGTACGGTCCATATCTTATATTACGTGGTGGCGATTCTCCACTGCGTCTATGTTTTGAGGATCTGTCACTATCACCTCTTCTCCTTCCATCACCACCAGATCCACTACCTCTGCTGGCACTGCCTTCACCAGGCCTGCCTTGATCATCCGGAGGCGGCTGAGGACCTCGGATGCTGCTATCTTCCCCCTTTTTGTCATTACCGCCCCGATTAACATAAGCCACAAGTTCGCTCAGCTGGACGGTAAGAATATTGTAATTTTCTTGTGCCTGTGCACGAAAGTCCAGAATTTGGTGGGAGATAGCCTCCTTGGTGGCCTCAACATCCTTGCGAACATCATCCAAGCCTGTGGCCACAACAGCCACTTTGGCGTCCAGCTCTTTCACCACCATCCTAACATCAACCACATCAAAAGCAGCAGCACCAACTTGATTGCTAACCTTCTGTTGATACGTTGTAAGGTCCAGCGACAGGAGGTTCTTATGATCTCGCATATCATGACGAACATTGTTGAAAAGAACCCTATAAGTCCTGTCGTGGGTATCAAATCGTTCTGTAAGCTTCCTTTCGAGGTCGTGGATGTGCAATGAGATTGTTTCTCTGATTTTATCCACATCATCTTTATGCCTGAGTAGTTCAACCTGAATATGTGCAACAGAAGCACGTAACTGAGCAAGAACATCTTGGACTTCTGTAGAGACGGTTGGTAGAAAAGGTGAGGTAGCAACTGTATCAGTTTCATCGAAATGCATTGAAGAGTCTTATGAAGTGGATGCGGAGGAAGGACGCTCGTCTATCAACTGTACACTGGGAGAAAATGAAACTGAATTCTGAGCGATCTGTACATTTCTCAAAATTTTTCTGTCCATTGCAATAGTCGAAACAAAACTACTAATATCAGCTGCTCTCAAACCACTGAATAAGCTGTACTGAACAAAAACTGTGAAAAACTGAGATAACCGCAAAGAAAATACTGTTGGCTGTCGAGACAAAACTGGAAACTGGCTCAACAATCGCAAGAGAACGTCAAAAATTAACTGAACCAACTGGTAGCAATTTACCAGAGGCAAAGAATTTGGCAACTTCGATGCATACATCTCCCCACCTCTTTTTCATTAGCTTGAAGAATTCGCTCATGGGAGGGAGAGTGTCGACATATGAAAGCCAGGAGGGGATAACAACCATACTGGATATAACTCCTCTTGGTATTGGTTTCCAGTAGTCAGCACAGGGTTCAATAACCCAAGTTCCATCAACCCGCAACATTGTTCTTATTCAGCAGGAAGATTTTGTGTTGGTGTTTGATCGGGCAATGACTGTGCCACGATCACGATTTCTTCCTTCAAAAATTTTAGAACAACACGTCTTGTCCCAACGAAGACCGTGTACTAGCGACTGTTCCTTCAATTCTTCCAAAACAAACAAATGTAAGTCTGATAACCAATCCAGAATTTTGAGGTCGGTTGCAGAGGACCCATCACCGGGGGCAAAATTTATCTTTCTAGCCTCTAAAAATTTCCTTATCAACAGTTCTCTGTATTTCAGCAGTATATACATTCTCCGTTGAAGGGCTACTCCCGTCGACTCTGCTTCAGCCCACGACAACACAAGTTCCTCCTTAGCATAATAAGAATCATCTATTTTTAGATTTGCTAACCTCTTAAGACTGAAAGAATAAAAGAATTTAGCCACCTCATCTATAATCTGCTCTCGTAACTGTACGAGCAGATCAATATCTACGACCATCAGCAAAAATTGTTCCTTCACCAGATTACCCTTAACTGGGTCTTTCTCCAGAAGAGGCTTCTTCCCCTTATCATCCACCGGAATTTGTGGAAGACTGGCCATGTACCAGGTCCTTTCATCGACTCCAGGGATTTTGATACTTTTTCCCAGAGTAATATTCGTAACTTCCACACCAGTAGAGGGCAATCGAACCTCTAATGGAATTGACAGCAAAATGTCTTCTAGCGACATCGCCTTATCTGCGGATACCAGCTTCTCCTCAATTGCTTCCATCGGTTCCTTCACAAGATTCTCATCAGGACTGGCCTCTGTCTGCACACCAACATTTGTTCCAAGAACAACATCTGTTCCCCCAGCATGTCAGGCCTCGTGCTCTAAACAGATAAACACATGCGGAAACTATCAAAAAGTGGGTAAAATTTTCGCTTTTAGGCCCGACGGTTTAAAACCATATAATTTAAAATACAACAATACTTAAAATAAGTTTCCCAATTCATATAACAACCAACAAATAAGCATACATAATTCCAAACATGTATCAGACTCCCCTACGAGTACAACAACACAGCGCAGGGCATCTCCCTGGCTAACTGATACATATATATAAGTATGTTATATACAACTGGGACACTCTAGCCACCCCCTGGGGCACCACCAGCTGGGTTGAACCCACGACCAGCTGTAGAACCTGGGTTTCCTGAAAACAAAGCAACAAAGGAACAACCAAGCCCCGGAGGGACATGGGGTTAAACCCCAGTACGGAGAGCAAACATAAAACAGCAATATACAGCAAGGAATAAATTGTAGATGCTATGCATGAGACACCAAGAAACAAAGGAAAGCTCTACCCACTAGGGAGCTAAGGAACTCAAACATAGCTCCGAGAAACATTGACAATGTACCGTGGCCACGGGGTGAGTTCACAGTGTGGTAGTGAGCCACTCGCCATGAAACTACACCCAATTACCAGATGCATCAAACAACTCGACCTGCTGTTGCCTCGCCCATGAACTGTGGTAGTTAACCACTCGGCGCATGGTGGCTACGATCCCAGCAGGGAGATGAGAGTGCGGTATTACCGCTCGCCCTCACATCCTGGTAAGAAAATAACAAGAACAACGAAACTATGGCAATAAAGCTGGAATGAGATGCAATTACATGTATGCACATACTGGAAATGACAAGCATATAGTTGCATCTCATTCCAGCTTTATTGCCATAGTTCCGTTGTCTTGTTTTGTTTCTTACCAGGTTGCGAGGGCGAGCGGTAATACCGCACTCTCATCTCCCTGCGGGGATCGTAGCCACCATGCGCCGAGTGGTTAACTACCACAGTTCATGGGCGAGGCAACAGCAGGTTGAGTTGTTGTATGCATCTGGTAAGTAGGGAGTAGTGTCATGGCGAGTGGTTCACTACCACACTATGAACACACCCCATGGCCACTGTATGTTGTTGGTATTTCTTGGAGCTATGTTTGAGTTCCTTAGCTCCCTAGTGGGTAGAGCTTTCTTCTCAACTAATCTATCTTCCTGTCTAGCATGAAATTCCTCATAAGATAAATTTAACCATTGTTCAAATTCATCAACTTAGTCCACTGCTTGACCCCCAACAGCTGAGCCACTGACAGTCTCATCACCACCATCAATTTATTCCTTGTCCGCTCCAATTTGATCAGTCTCTATAAAAACCTGCTGAATAATATCATCAACATCATCAGTAGTGGAAGGTCCTTTATTGACAACTTCAGCCACTGCTGGCTCAGAAACTGGTTCAGCAACACTTTCAACAATTGTTTCAACAGTAACACTGCTAGCTGCTGTCTCTGCCTGCTTTCCTTCAACACCCGCAACAACTGGCTCACTATCAACAATTTCATCATCAGAGCCGAGTATCAACCTCCTCTTTCTCTTTTGGGTTGGTCATTTTGGCAATGGAAGTTGCTCTGTTGGAGCAGCAGTAGTTGGCGCAATCATTTGAAGAGGCACTGCTTCAACAGGCCGAGTAACCAAAGTGTCTTTTGAGGACACTGGCTTGCTTTGTGTAGTCCTCTTCTTCTTCATGATTGGTTCGGCCTCTGCAGCAGTCACAGCTGGTCTTTTCTTAGACAGCCTTTTTCCCAGGGGTTCTCTTCACCCTTGGAGCATCCGTCACGTCCTCGCCACCAACTTTGTCATTCAGAATGATATAGCGATGCACAATCTTCTCGGTAAGAATCTTTGAAGAGGGAAACTCTGTGGCTTCTCCCAGTTCCAAGTTCGGAAAGTTCTCCAGCAGAAGACTAATTTGAATGGCATAGCCCCTGGCTTGCCTTGTTTCAGTAGTAACCATATCCTTCAGAATATTGAACAATATCTTGTTCCAGTTAACCTGCACTCCACAGGTGATTCCTGCTATCATCAGAAATTTTTCTTGTGTGATTGCATCGAAGGATCCTGCATTTACGGATATCGTCTTCGCCATAATATCACATAGAAGACGAAACTCTATTTTCATTTCCTTCTTCTTCCCAGACATACTCACTGGTTCACCGGTCAAAGAAACGATGCTCCTTGCATCAACCACTAATTCCTTAGATATCTCCGACAAATCTGATAAACCCTCAACTGGAAGCTTAAATGTTTCTGCCAGCAGTTGTTCAGATATCTCCACTGCCACGCCATTCACAGTACTAACAACCAAGCCATCCCTAACCGAACCATTTTCAAAGAACTCCAGCAAAGCAGCTTCGTGAATCACGACAGGGCAACCAAGAAAGCCCTTCAAGCCAGTGGCCACAAGATATTCAAACATAGCCACCATCCCCTGGTTGTCCATGGCAAGGACAGAATCGAAGAAAATGTGAACGGTGTTGACAAACAGTGAGGAAGCCATTTCTGATAGGTAGGTAACTGAGAATGCCTGAAAGAAATTTTCAAGAGAAATACACAGAGAACACGAGCACAGGAATACACGATAGTAATGTGCAAGGTAAGTGTTAGCGAAAGAGAAATGCCGTATTTAAACAAGGAATGCAAAAAGGTGCAAGAGAGAGAGGATGTAGATGTGACGTTTCGCATGTTGACAACACGTGTCAAGCATCCGACGGCGCGTACAATTTTGGAATGATTTTGAAAATATTTTCAAAATATTTTACTCGTACAGTGTAAAGGTTTTCAAAATATGTTAAACGTACAATATAAAAAGAATAAACTAAAAAGACGCGCGCCAATTTTGATATCGCCACAGCTGGTACATCGATTGTAATAACATCACTGCTGATTTTAATGTATCGTTGAGAGGTGGCAGGAGCTGATTACAAATAAGCATCAGCTGTGTATATGTAACAACTGAGTGTGTCCAGTCGTAACATATTCAGCTGACGTCGCGCTTAACAATTCAGCTCCTGGTTCCCCCTACGACTGATATCTTCCAACGCAATGTGCTTGCCTCAGCTGAGAGTCTTAGCTTTCCCCCAGAACCAAAGACTTATAGCTGATTTAAGCGACAGCTGACAACCTGCAAAATTGTTAGCGCACAGACAAATCAAGGCAATTCAAGGAGACCTAATATGTTTCTAAAATAAGAAAACTTAGCGTCTGGTAGAGGTTTGGTGAAGATGTCAGCAACTTGCTGCTCATTCGACACGTACTCCAACCGGACGTCCTTCTTTATCACGTGGTCCCTGATAAAATTATGCCTTATGTCGATGTGCTTTGTCCTCGAATGCAGTACTGGATTCTGGGTGATCGTGATCGCACTAGTGTTGTCGCAGAGAATAGGCGCTTCAGAAGCATCGATGCCATAGTCCTTCAGCTGATGTTGTATCCAAAGAATTTGAGCACAGCAGCTGCCATCTGCGAGGTACTCTGCTTCAGCTGTTGATGTTGCAATCAACGTCTGCTTCTTACTAAACCAGGAAATCAAACGATCTCCTAAGAATTGACAAGTTCCACTGGTGCTCCTGCGATCAATCCTGCATCCTGCGTAGTCTACATCACTGTAACCGATTAGTTGAAAGCCTGAGTCTTTGGGATACCAAAGACCCACGTTGGAAGTACCCTTTAAATATTTCAATATTCGCTTAACATCTATGTGCGATCAATCCTGCATCCTGCGTAGTCTACATCACTGTAACCGATTAGTTGAAAGCCTGAGTCTTTGGGATACCAAAGACCCACGTTGGAAGTACCCTTTAAATATTTCAATATTCGCTTAACATCTATGTAATGTGATTGCTTTGGCTCTGCTTAGAATCTAGCACACATACAGACAGCAAACATGATGTCTGGTCTGCTAGCAGTTAAGTAAAGCAAAGAGTCTATAATACCGTGATACATTGATACCTCTATGGCAGTTCCAGCTTCATCTTTATCCAGTTTAATTGATGAGCTCATTGGGGTTGCTGCTGCTGAACAGTTGTCCATGCCAAATTGCTTCAGCAATTCTTTCGTATATTTAGCTTGATTGATGAAAATTCCATTGTCCAGCTGTCGAACTTGTAAGCCCAGAAAGAATGTTAGCTCCCCCATCATACTCATCTCAAATTTATCCTGCATAAGCTTTGAAAACTTTTGGCACAATTTGGGGTTAGTTGACCCAAAAATGATATCATCGACATATATTTGAATTAATAAAACATGATCAGCTTTAGTGAATTTAAACAATGTCTTATCTACTGTGCCTATAGTGAAATCATGCTCAATAAAAAATTTTGATAGTGTATCATACCAAGCTCTGGGTGCTTGCTTCAACCCATAAAGAGCTTTATCCAGTTTATAAACATAATCTGGATGTGTATGATTTATGAAGCCAAGAGGTTGTGCAACATACACTTCCTCTGTTAAGATGCCATTTGAAAATGCACTCTTAACATCCATCTGAAAGACTTTAAAATCTTTGTATGCAGCATAAGCTAAAAACATGCGAATGGCTTCTAATCTAGCTACTGGTGCAAAGGTCTCATCAAAATCTGTACCTTCCATTTGTCTAAATCCTTGTGCTACCAGCCTAGCTTTTTTTCTAGTAACTACGCCATCTTCATTCGGTTTATTCCTAAAGACCCAACGAGTTCCTATAAATGAATGATTAGAAGTTCTAGGTACAAGTTGCCATACATTGTTACGCTTAAACTGATTTAATTCTTTCTGCATTGCATCTATCCAGCTGGGGTCTGCTAAGGCTTCATCTATTATCTTAGGTTCTATATGAGAAATTAATGCGGAATCAAAATGATCATGTGATAGCTGGCCTCGTGTGCGAACAGGAGATTCGAAATTACCTATGACTTGCTCGGGTGGATGATTTTTATTCCACCGGAGATCAAGTCCAATTGGATTTGCTCCTTGTTCCCCCTGTGTCGCTGGATGGTTTGCAACTGCTGGATCAGCTGACGCCAATTGATGTTGATTATTGTTGACTTGGGCGTCTGATACCAGATGTTGTGATTTATCTTCCAGATGTGAGCTTGGATCAGCTCTTGTACCAGTTGTTGGTATGGATACAAGTTGATGATCACTTGCGACTGATTGTCCAGATGTTGGTCTTGATACCACTTGATACGATGTGCTCGCGCCTTGTTGTCTAGCTGTTGATGTAGATGCCAATTGATAATCTGTACTGGCAGCTGGTATTTCAGACGTTGGTCTTGAAGCCAAATGAGAAACGCTTGCGTCTGCTTGCGCAGCATCTGATCGAGTGTTGTCTGGTTGAACATGGTATGGATACAAGTTGATGATCACTTGCGACTGATTGTCCAGATGTTGGTCTTGATACCACTTGATACGATGTGCTCGCGCCTTGTTGTCTAGCTGTTGATGTAGATGCCAATTGATAATCTGTACTGGCAGCTGGTATTTCAGACGTTGGTCTTGAAGCCAAATGAGAAACGCTTGCGTCTGCTTGCGCAGCATCTGATCGAGTGTTGTCTGGTTGAACATTGGTCGCTTCACTTCCAGCAGCTAGAACACTTGGGAAGATCTGACCCTGTGTAGAGACATCGTTAGTTAAATCGATGATTACTGGATTACCTGTCAGATCTTGTTGTGCGTTGTTGTGTGATGTGTCCACTGCTGGTTGTTCTTCAGCTCATGGTCTTTGTGGAGCCACGTCATCATCTGAGTCATCAAGACTTGTTGATTCCAGACGTGAACACAAATCATGAAGGCTTGCAGCTGAATTGGATCTAAAGCTTGTCTCGTCGAACACCACGTGTGCTGATTCTTCAACTGTTAGACTTCTGTTGTTGAATACGTGATATGCTTTGCTAACAGCTGAATAACCTAAGAATATAACTGCATCAGATTTTGGTTCAAAGGCTGTTAGGTGCTTTTTGGCATTATTATGAATAAAACATCTGCACCCAAACACCCTGAAATAAGATATATCAGGTTTCTTGCCATTCCAGATCTCATATGGGGTTTTATCGTGCATCCTATTCATCATAGATCTGTTCTGAGTATAACACACTGTGTTAACTGCTTCTGCCCAAAATTTTTGTGAGACAACAGAATAAGCAATCATAGACCTAGCAGCTTCTTTTAAAGTACGATTTCTTCTCTCAGCTAACCCGTTTTGCTGAGGAGTTCTAGCTGCTGAAAGCTCATGCTTTATCCCTAAGTCTTCCAAATAAGAAGTCAATTTATGATTTAAAAACTCAGTACCACGATCACTTCTTATTCGGTTTACTGAACAAGATTTGTCATTTTTCAAATGTTTTAAAAGGCGTATAAGCTGGTCGGCGGTTTCAGATTTTGCTTTTAAAAACAACACCCAAGTAAATTTTGTAAAATCATCAATAACAACTAGGGTGTAATTCGTTCCATCTAAGCTAGTTGCGGGTATAGGACCAAAAATATCCATATGTAAAATCTCTAAGCTACGGGAAGAACGTTTACCGCCTTTCTTTTTGAAAGTTGATTTAATTTGCTTTCCCAGCTGACAAGCGGCACAAACCTTGTCCTTAAAAAATTGATTTTTGGCATACCAGAAACCATATCATGTTGACTCAAGTTGGCAAGTGTTTTGAAGTTTAGATGATTCATTATTTGATGCCACAGCCAACTCTTGGAAGAGTCGGCTGCAAGGCACAACTGTTCAGATTTCAACTGCTCTGACCAATCGATAATGTAGGTATTCCCCGAATTTTTACGTACCAATACAGTCAGACCATTTGCACTCTGAACTGTGCAGGTGTGTTGTTGAAACTTAATTATGTAACCCTTGTCACATAGTTGACTAATGCTAATCCAATTGTAACGTAAATTGTCAACAACTAGGACGTCTGAGATAGAGATGTTACCGTGGATAAGCTTACCCTTACCCTGGAACAACTTCTAATAGCAGCTTTTGATTTCCTGTCATATGTCGCGCACAACCGCTGTCCAGGTACCACAAATTTGATACATCAGTTGGTTCGTACCTGTTGTCCTGCAATCATACAAACAGCTTTTGGTACCCAATTTTACTTGGGTCCAGATCGGATTACCCCTTTCGGGACCCATACTTGAATTACCTTGACAGTTTTTCCAGTACTAGAGTCCGTGAGGGTCTGTGCAAAATTGTGAGATCTGTTGAGTTTTGATTTCATATTTTGATCATTTAGATCGCACTTAGGCTGAACCCTTTTCCAACCAGATTTTACCTTCGTTGAACTACGCCATGACTGGTTGGGAACAAACGACTTTCGACCAACTTTTGCTTTGTCATTGTCAAGTTTTTTCTTTAGCCAGCTTGGCTTGGAGATCTCAGGTTTTTGAAAGCCGATACCAGCTTTTCCTTTATGGTTCAACTTGTGAGAGGTCTGGTCATCATATGTCATCGACTCACATGGATCATATATCACGTTGGATTTGACAAAGCTCATCTTGTTGAACTTGTCATACACCAGCTGTGACTGAGTACTTGTCTCTCCATCACTACTGTGACTACTATTGAAACCCAAGCCAGTTCTATCACTCGCTGGCTTCAGAATTCCAAACAGCTTGTCTAGAGACGTGGAAGACTTTGCCCAGGATCTCATTGTTAAATTTGATTTTTCAATTTCAGCTTTGAGCTCACTAGACTCATTTCTCAACAATTCATTTTCCATCATCAGCTTACTCAACTCAATCTTCAAACTGTCAATGTCCTCAAGCGTGTCAGTGCTTGATTCAATTGCACTATTTTTCAGATTTTCGTTTTCAGCTTTGATTTCCTCAAATGAGTGAGAAAGCTTCCTGTACTCTTTTACCATGTCATTAAGTGCACTGACAAGGTCTTCTCGTGTAAATTCAACATTGGAAAAATCAAATACCTCGTCATCTGAAGTTTGATTAGCCATGAGAAAGTGAACCTCCTCCTGTTCACTATCACTCGATGAGGAACTGCTGGATGAAGAATCTGAATAAATTTCTGCCCAATTTTTGGTGCTTTCCTCAGCCATCAACACTTTACGATCATTCTTGCGACTGGTCCTCTATCACCTCGTGTCCTCATCCATCTGTCTTTGGATCTATCCTTGGATCTGTTGACAGTTCTCTCATCTGTCTTGTCATCTCGCTTATATCGATCCTCTTTCTTGTCATCTCTCCTGTATCTATCATCCTTCTTGGGCCTGTTGCAATCAGCTGCAAAATGCCCTGGACGTCCACAATTGAAACAGTTCATATCAGAAACAATTTTATCATTTTGTGAACATTATTATAAGGAGCAGAAGGGTTGTAGGATCTTCTCAAATATTTCCCAAACTTCTTTACGAAGAGGGACATGACGTCGTCGTTGAGTTGATCAGCAGTCTTGCTAGTGCTTGGAGAGCACTGTTCAGTAGTTGTAGCAGCTAACGCTTTGGTTGGTTGAGATGTTGAGGGTCCAGCTTCTCCATCGGTGATCATTGACCACATATCATCATATTGTGCAGCCAGATGTGCTTGCATCCGTATTTTCCAATCATCGTATTCCTTCTTGGAAAACATAGGAATTTTGTTGTGAGAGATTGCCATATTGAAATATATAAAACGTAGACAGCAAACTGTTCAATAACTGAGATGCGCCTGCTCTGATACCAATTGATAGGATCAATGTGGATCGAAAAAAACTCTGGGAGTTCATAAGGGGGGGGATTGAATGAACTCCTTGGTATTTTTCAAATTTTCGAAACTTTTAAAATAGTTTTACAAGCGCCTCGCTTAACTTAAATCCGAGTTACCAGATTTAAGGATCTCAGTTTAAATGCTGATTTCTTGGCTAACAAATATGTGCGGAATAAAGCCAATCAATCAGTGAACAATAAAACAGTAAATAAATGCGTTAAATAAAGTTTAAGGGTCGAGAGTTTGTTTCTGGAAGTTCGGATATAAATATCCTATGTCTCCCCTTCTTCCTTTTCAGGAAGGTTTCACTAGAAGCTTTGATGAATACAGTCCTTCTGCACACACCCGATCACCGAGTCTCGCTCCAGGTGAACTCCTAGCAACACCAAACAAAGAGCAGTCGTAGCTGCTGTTTACAACACTTGTATTTTTCAAACGGCTTTTCGACAGCGCGTTTGTTACAGACTCAAATGAATATAACAATGAAATACAAATCTATGAGACTTTAAATCCTCTGATTTTTATACAATAAATTCGATTCAACAAAAGTGAATCAGAGGATGACTCGAAGGTATTTTCTATGGAGATCAACACTTATGTTCTTCGAGTTGTATGAGCTTTTTGAGAATGGCTTCAACAGATAGTAAGCTCAAGAATGATTGAGATAGAAAAATGGCAGAGCAACGGCAAGTGGTCGAGAGCGAAGATTTCTTCAATTCAAACTTCTGCTATTTATACTCTTCGCTCAACGGTCAATTAATTCTGTAAAGGGAACAAAATCCCTTTTGAAATTCTGATAGCCAAGCAACCGTAATCTCCGCTCCTCTACAAGGTAAATTGCACATCGTCAGAACCAGATTGTCGTTTTCCATATTTATGCAATCACCGTGTAACGACCTCTGTATATCGCGCTATTTTCCCAAAATAGTACCGATCTTGTCTCCTTAATTCCAGGCATATGTACGATTAAATCTTCACCATTGATTTGCTCCAATTTGAACTGTGATTATGTTTGAATTGATTCGTGTTTGCACCTGAATGTAATCCATTGATTTCTCTCATCGTTGTTAAGGAATTTGCAGCTGAAATATGCTTGAAAGTATTTGCAACGACTGGGTGCTTTAAACAATTGAATAAAACCAGCACCTGAAAGCTAACCAACGACTGGATGAGCGCATATACCAAACATTTTCATTTCAACTTATCCAAACGACGTAGTTTAGCTATCATCAAAATGGTTACGGCTGATAACACCATGTGATAATCTTCACCAACGACTGAATATACTTCCTTCTGAAATAATCACCCAACTGCTGATTGTAACAACCAACGACTGATTCTACCATCTGCTGATTACTAACCAATGATTGATTTTACCAACTACTGATTACTAACCAATGATTGATTTTACCAACTGCTGATTACTAACCAATGACTGATTATACCAACGACAATTACGACTGAATCAGAAACACTGTAGTCAACTACTGAAAATACTTACTACTGACATGAATATTCAACAACTGAAATACGTTGACTACTGAATCGAATATCCAACTGCCGATTGCAATATACTTCTGTCATAAGAACCCAACGACTGATTGAATACCAAAGACTGATTGCGTAACCATCGATCAGCGTCTGAATTGTTCTTACTACTGACATAAAAACCCGATCCCAGAAACTGATATCTAACGACTAAACTGTTCAAACTAATATTCTGACTTCTTCTACTAAAAAAACTGACATCTGAATAACGATCCAATAACTGAGTACTAGCATCTGAACATGCGGAGTTGTTAACTGCATCGGCTGATTTTCCAGTAGTGACTTGTTTTGTTTTGTTATCACCAAAACTAATAAATTTTATCTTAACAGGCTCTACATGATAGGTTCCTCACTTTGACCCGTTTACCGACTCAGTTGGGGTCATCAGGTGGCGGGGTTGGGTGAGATCCCGATGCATGTAGGAGTCGATGCTTCGTTGTCGAGGATTCACCGCTCGCCCTTGTGCGTGGATATCCTATGCTATCTGAGGAGATAATAGTGTGACAAATCTCTGGCCAGAGTACTAGATGTGTTTTGGGTAAATGGGTTTGCCTAGTAACACACACGATGTCACTATTTGATCTCCAAGATGTATGCATGGTTATTGGATCTCTAGCGACTCTCGATTTACCAATGGTCGTTCATCTGATCAGGATATTTGTGATGAAAGGACCGTACTGTGCGCTAACCATGACCGACTGGTTCTTGTAGGCACTATCAGTGATACCTAGGGTATCATGGGGCGATGTTGCTAGACGCTTTACCATGATCCGATGGGTTAGTCCGAAAATGTGGTTTCGGAGTCACAAATGTTGTGAGCCCACGGCTAGCTGTATCCCTGAACCATTGAGGGTCACACAAGTACTAGTTTCTCAATTCCCGTACGGAAATTAAGCTCAATTTGTTGAGTATAGGAGGAGGAAGGATGGAAGTGCGACTTCCTAAAATTAAATAGGGTCAAAATGCAATTTCCCTAAGTTTGGACTAGTTTGACTATCCTTAAAGCTTACAGGGGCCAAACTGCTATTTTGGATTAGGTGGTCCAAAAAATTGTTTTCACATCATAATGCTCAGTTTTGTAAACTATGTAAATCGGTCCGATCTGATCGTCGATCGGGATTATGATGGAGCCACAGTGATGGACTTGAAACCAATGTTCACCCTGGGCCTGGGCCCGACCAAGCACATTAAGCTGGTTCAAGCCCATGGAAAATCTATAAATAGAGGCCCTGGGGTATTCACCAAATGCTCCTCAGCATATAATTCTTCCTTCCTCTCCTCTCCGCCCGCCGCCGTCGTCGTCGCAGCTGCCCGCCGCCGCCCGCCGCCACCGCCGTCGCCCGCCGTCGCCGCCGCCGTCGTTAATCTTGTTCCGACCGTTCCGGCGAGGAGATTCCGTCCGTGAAATCTTCGTCAAGTTTTCTAGTGCAGACGGCGAAGGAATTGGGATTCCAGTCGTGGACCGGATTAGGAGGCCAAAGCCGCCAACCGTTGAAGTGCCGATTTCCTCGTGAAATTGGTCGGAGCCAGGCGCCTAGGCGCCACCAAGGTATCATTATAAACATCCTATGTATGTTTATGAATGTTTTTATAGGTGTATTGACCATTCCTGGGCTCAAATTTTAAATCTTCCGCTGTGCCCCGGGAGCGGGATCCGGATCCGCCGCTGCGTCAACAAAAAATTACTATTAAATTTAATCCTCAAGTAAAACCTGTTTCCGCACCAATTTTACGAAGTTGACAATCTCGTCATTCGTTTTCCACATTTTCCAAAACTACGTCAAAATATGATTTTGTTACTCCTATCCCAAAACCCCGATCAGGTCCTTCATCACCTCAAAACTATTCACCTACAACATCACCTTCCATTTCCAGTATGATGATGGTCACATCTGGAAAAGAATTTGTTAAGATAAAATTTATTAGTTATGGTGATAACAAAAAAAAGACCAAGAACTGAACATAAGATGCAGATCTGACTTTAAGTGTTCCCGCTGAAGTGAAGGAAGTGTTTCAGATCTGGACGTATTGTGTTAGAGAAGAAAACATTTCAGATATGGACTGATAGTATTCGGGAAGAGCTTTTCTCAGATTAGGGCTAACAGGATAAGCTATCAGATCAAAGAATGGTGAACAGTATTTCAGATCTCAGTTATCATTCAGATCCGACAGATTTGGGAACAGTTATTCAGATTCAGAACAGGTATCTCAGATTGGGGTATTTGGTAAGTGTTCCCGCTGAAGTGAAGGAAGTGTTTCAGATCTGGACGTATTGTGTTAGAGAAGAAAACATTTCAGATATGGACTGATAGTATTCGGGAAGAGCTTTTCTCAGATTAGGGCTAACAGGATAAGCTATCAGATCAAAGAATGGTGAACAGTATTTCAGATCTCAGTTATCATTCAGATCCGACAGATTTGGGAACAGTTATTCAGATTCAGAACAGGTATCTCAGATTGGGGTATTTGGGTTATATCCGTACAGAGGATATGCTTCAGATTTTTCAGTAACGAGTACTCAGATCTGGCAGAGTCTCGATTGTACAAAAGGGGGACATATTCATAAAGATTAAAAGATTTCAGATCTGACAGAGAGCATTACTTTTGTAAAGTACAAAAATGGGGACATATTCAGATGTGACGGCTATATGCGTAAAGAAATATATTTTGTAGCTATTCACAAAAGGAAATTTCGAAAAGGGAAAGAGAGCAGTTTTCAGACTTCAGTGCTTCAACAGATGTGAGCTTCGGATGTCTTCAGATATTATCAGTTGATTATTTGAGAGAAATCAACGGTCACGATCTAATTGTATAAAAGTCTATTTTTGAATTAAGGAAACAAGATCAGAGCTATTTTGAATAAAATTGCACTTTATGCAGAGTGATTGATACGATGTTTACCCGCTTTGGTATATAAGTAAGTTAAGCATTGACAAGCACATATTACCTTTTGCACAACATTAATGGAGATACGATGAAGATATGCAAATGGGTTTGTATCTACTGGCTACTTTTATTGGCCGTTGAGGTTGAAGAGTATAAATAGTTGAAGCTTTCAAATGAAGAAGCTCTTGGTGAATTTTTAAGCTCTCGGTGTTTTTACGTACTCTCAAAATTCACAAGCTCTCTCGCTCTCTCATTTTCTGGGATTATTCAAGTGTTCAAAATACTCTAAGTCTCAGTATTTAATCTCGAAGAACATTCCCTTGTTCCTATTAGATAAATCTTCGAGATATCTTCTGGTTTACCATTGTAAATCGAGTTTCATTGTCATAGAAACCAGAAGATCTACAGTACTCAAAATAGTGTGTTCATTGTATTATTCAGATTTGAGTCTTTAACGAACGTGCTTCTTGAAGCAGTTCGAAAATTATGATTTTTTGTAACCCAGCAGTGTTATCTACGTGCAGTAGAAGTCGCTAGGAGTTCACTTGGAGCGAGGCTCAGTGATCGGGTGTATTCAGAGGCTCTGTACATAAAATCTTCTTGTGAAATATTCCTGCAAAGGAAGAAGGGGAGACGTAGGATTTGATATACGAACTTCCATAAACAAACTCTTGATCCCTGCACTTTTACTTATTCGCATCGTATTTATTTCTCTTAACTGTTCACTGCTCAATTGGTTTATTGCCGTACGATTAATTTTTAACCGAGAGAACAGCTGTAGACTGAGAGTCAGATCTGGTAACTCAGATCTGAGTTGAGCGAAGGCTTATAAAATCGTTTTTTAAGGTTTCGAAAAATTAAAAACCAAGGAGTTCATTCAACCCCCCATTATGAACTCCTAGGCATATTTTTTATCCTAATTGATCCTATCAATTGGTATCAGAGCCTGTGCTTCTCAGTCATTGAACAATTTTATCTTCTGTGCTTCTATATTTCAAATGTCTTCTTCTCACAACAAAATTCCTATGTTTTCCAAGGAGGAGTATGACGACTGGAAGATTAGGATGCAAGATCACTTGTCCGCGCAAGACGATGACATGTTGTTCGTTATCACAGATGGTTCCATGAATATCATGAAGGCCAATACAACTATAGCAATATCTGATGGCGCACCTCAGTGGGTGGAAAAGAACCGACATGAATATACAACTGAGGACAAGAAGAAGGCAAATCTGACAATGTGGCGAAGGATATTTTATACAAGATGCTGGATAAGAACATGTTCAGCAAAATCAAATCCTGCGCTACTGCCAAGGAGATATGGGAGAAGTTAACGCAAATCTGTGAGGGAAATGATGAAACCAAGGAGAACAAGTTAACTGTTGCTCAACAGAAATATGAGTCAATCAAGATGCGAGAAGGCGAAACAATGGTGGATTTTGATGAGCGTTTCAGTGCTGTGGTGATAGAGCTTACAAGTTTGGGCAAGAAATACAGCAACCGAGAGTTGGCGCTCAAAGTGATGAGAGCATTGCCCAGAGAGTGGGATATCAAGACCATGGCGATGCGGGAGTCCAAAGATCTGAACAAGCTTGAGCTCCATGATCTGTTTGTCAATCTCAAAGCCTACGAGTTTGAGCTGAAGACCAGATCTGAGGCTGGACTGTCTACCTCCCAACCAACTAAAGCTCTAGCTGCAACAACAACTGAATAGTACTCACAAAAAAAATCTGCAGATCAACTGAGCAACGACGTTATGTCCCTCTTCGTCAAGAAGTTTGGGAAATACCTGAGAAGATCTCAAAACCCTTATTTTAATTATAACAAATCTGAAAAGATATCTACTGATATGAACTGTTATAATTGTGGTCGTCCAGGGCATTTCTCAGCAGATTGCAACAGGCCCAAGAAGGAGGACGGATATAAGAGAGATGAGAATAAAGACGATAGATCCAAAGAAAGATCCAAGGAGAGAAGGATGAGGACCAGATCTGAGAAGAGGCCCAACCGAAAGAATGATGGAAAAGTACTTGTTTCTGAGGAAAGTAACAAGAGCTGGGAAGATTCAAATTCAGATTCTACATCAAGCAGCTTCTCATCCAGTGACAGTGAGCCAAAGAAGTCCATTACTTGATGGCAGATCAGACTACAACTGAAGATGAGGTATTCGAATTTTCCAATTCTGAATTTACACGAGAGGACCTTATCAACACACTTAATGAGATGGTCCTGTTAGAGTAGATGCCCAACTAGCCAACTTGTGGCGTGTGGGTTTATAGACTCTTGTATGAAACGATCTTCATATATGATATTCGCATTTCTTATGGCGTTCTTTATTTTCATTATGTTATATAATGTTAAAAATTTTGTTGGATAAAGACCTAGAATGCACCATAGTGTATGTTGGATGTGATCGTGGGTATGACGGCTATCATGAAACACATCAAATAGTCACTGTGTATTCTGAATTCATTCCTAGTCGATTGGGCCGTCAAAATGAGGATAAGGCCGCCCGAGCTTGAGACTAGCATCTGCGATGCGAAGTACCATTGTTTCATTGGTAGGAAACATTGTGATGTTCTGAGCCTGCAGATGGATAGTGACCTGGTGATCTATCGAACTACCCTCGTTCGGACTTTCCAAGTGGTTACCATTTGTCGAGTGGATAAGTCCGAGGTCTTGGTTGTACTGATTAGTCCTCACGACTCGAAACGTCATAGAGAATCTACATGATAGGCGTCTCACTTTGACCCGTTTGCCGACTCACTTTGGGTCATTAGGCGGCGGGATTGGGTGAGATCCCGATGTATGTAGGAGTCGATGCTTCGTTGTCGAGGATTCACCGCTCGCTTACATGAGTGGATATCCTATGCTATCTGAGGAGATAATAGTGTATAAATCTCTGGCCAGAGTACTAGAAGTGTTTTAGGTAAATGGGTTTACCTAGTAACACTCGCGATGTCACTATTCGATCTCCAAGATGTATGCATAGCTATCGGATCTCTAGCGACTCTCGATTTACCAATGGTCGTTGATCTGATCGGGATATATGTGTTGAAAGGACCGTAGTACGCTAACCACGACCAACTGGTTCTTGCAGGCACTATCAGTGATACCTAGGGGCTCATGGGGCTATGTTGCTAGGCGCTTTACCATGATCCGATGGGCAAGTCCGAAATTGTGATTTCGGAGCCGCAATGGTTGCGGGCCCACGGCTAGCTGTATCCCTGAACCATTGAGAGTCACACAAGTACTGGATTCGTGATTCCCGCACGGAAACTGAGCTCAATGTTTTGAGCATACGAAGAGGATTTTAGGGAGTGCGACTTCCTAAAAGTCAACAGGGGTCAAATTGCGATTTCCCCCTGTTGAGGGGCAAAACTGTCATTTTGGACTAGGTATCTGAAAAATTGTTTTCCACATCATAATGTTCAGTTTTGGAAACTGAGTCGATCGGTCCGATCTGATCGTCGATCGGAGTTATGATGAAACCGCAGTGAATTAAACGAACCGAATGTTCACATGGACCTGGGTTGGACCCAAGTCCAATGGGCCGGTTCAAGCCCATGTATATTGATTATATACTAAATATTGATTAGGGCTTTGATCACTAAAGACTCATAACCTAACCCTAGCTCCCAATTCGTCCGCCCCCTCCTATCCAAGCCTCACGCACGCTGCCGGCCGCCGCCTTGCGCCGCCGTGTGCCGCCGCCGTCCGCCGCCCGCTTCGTGATCGGACTTGTTTCGATCACCACTATTCCAACAGTGGTATCAGAGCCAAGGCTCGGATCCTTCAATACATCGTTGCCTGAATTGTATCGATTTCAATTGTTTAAAAATAAAAAAAAAATTTGGGAATCGGCCGCGGCGCCGCCGCGCGCGCAAGCGCGCGCGATCACATGCGCGCCACCCGCGCATGGCGGCCAATTTCTTGCTCCGCCTCGCGCGATGGTCGCCCGCATGGTGGCCGATACATTGGCTGGTTTCGCGCACAGGTTGCGCGACATGGAGATCGGCCAGAAGCTGCTGGCCGTCGCTACTGGATGCGCCACTGGTTGGCGCATCGCGCGCCATGCGCCGCACACGTTGCGGCAAGCGTGCGGCCGAGCGCCGCACGCTACATGGTGGCGGCACCGCCGTCGTGCGGCCGCCGTCCGACGTGATTTCCGGCAGATTGTTGCGACGGCTGATTTTTTATTCTAGGTTTTGTTCGGGCCTGTCCCGGGCAGCCCATGAAGTTTTCGGGCCGATATTCGATTTCGGGCCGGTTTTGGTCGATTTTGAAATTTTTGAGATTTTGGGCCTAAAATTGTTTTAAGCCCAATATGATGCAATTAAAATTGCAAAATATGATTTTAATTGTGAAATATGATTTTATAATTAAAATATGATTTTGTTGATTAAAATTTGATTTTATCGACAAAATGCGATTTTATTATAAAATGCGATTTATTATAAAATGCGATTTTATGATTAAAATATGATTTTGTAGTAAATAATTTGATTATTTAATTTATGCACATTAATTAGATTGATTGCATGTTTGGGATGATCGAGAGCCATGCCCCATGTGTTAGGTGTATGCTTTAGGTTTTGCGATTTCGGTTGTTTTAATATTATTGATTATCATTTTATTAAAGTGGGTCTGTTTGTGGCCCGTTCCACCCCTTGTAAAATGTATCCCTTACGTGTCATGGAATTTAATTGTAAATTACTAGACTTAGTGGGAGGACATAAGATGGTGGGCCCATGACGATCAAAGATATTGAAAACCGAAGATCTGTAAAACCGGAAGCAAATGTAATAGGATTGCATTGCATATTGCATTTCACCTAGGATTGGACCCAGGTCCGTGATTGGCAACCACGGACCGCATAGCTCTCGCGATCGATCATCCCAAAGTTAATTATATATTTGATATATATGTTGAATCCGCATGTTTTAAATTGAGATTTAAAATTGCATGAGACCAAATTTTAAAAAATAAAATCCCTCGTTTTAAATACGATTTAGAACTAATATCAAGATTAAAAGTTTATTCGATAAACTAAAGGGAATTTAAATCTTTTTAAAGTATCCCTACCTTCCATCAACAATGGGTGTACGCCGATGCTACCCGCATACATGGCCCGACTTATATTATTGAGGGGGTTATGTATGCCGGAAAGCTGTCCACGTCATTGACAACTGTTGTGAGTCGGTTGGAACTCCATTTAACGTTGGCTCATAATATTGGGGACGTTAAGGGGACCGTCCTTCACGACTCAACATTGAAGGGTCATCTTGACACGTGATAGTAAACGGCGTCATATTATTGGGCCCTTACTGGACGTGAGGTGAATACATGGAGGTTGCACCGGTTGCAATTGGAAACTACCTCTTAGGGGTCATGGTTGGCTGATATTATTCGGGACCATGATCGCTTGATTGGGCTCCGTGTACCAATTAAGGGAACTTGCTTTCCCGATTTCATTAGAGGGTGGTGAAATCGTTAAAATAGTGGGAGGGTAATTCATAAAACTTAACGACCTTGTTTTATGTCTTAGCGTTTTTCATATATAGTTAGTGATGCATGTCTGTTTTCTTTTCAGTATAACTGCATTTATAATGTCTTCTATCAAAAACCCACTCGCTGCTATACTGGATAGCAACAAGTTCACCGGTCTGAACTACCAAGACTGGCTTCGCAACCTCAACATTGTGTTGGCTTCGTAGAAACTTCTTTATACGATAGAGAAGAGCCCTCCGAAGGAAGCCCCTGCCGATATCAGCCCTGAGGAGCTGGTGACGCTTCAACAATGGTGGGACGACGAGCTTAAGACTCGATGCTAAGTGATGGCATTGATGTCCCCTGTCCTCCTCATGGGCTATTATTCCTCTGCGAAGAAGGGGCCCAGACGCAAGGGTAAGAAGCGTTCTGCCCCTGCGAAGGAGGAAAAGCCCACTAAGAAGCCAAAGGCAAAGGCTTCCAAGCCGATCAAGTCTGAGGATGTTTGCCACCACTGCCACAAGCCTGCGCATTGGAGGAGGAACTGCAAGGAGTACCTCGAGCAGTTGCGAACTGTGAAAGGTATGTTCTATATCGAAATAAATATGTCTCTTAATTCTACTTCTTGGATACTTGATACCGGATGTGGATCTCATATCTGCAATGATTTGCAGGTGATGACAAGAAGCCGACGTCTTAGAGAGGGTGAGACCCACTTGAGGCTTGGCAATGGAGCAAGAGTTGCTGCAGTAGCTATAGGAGATGTTTATTTATTTCTGTCTTCTGATTTTAAGTTGTTATTGAGAAACATTTTTTTTGTTCCCGAATTAATAAAGAACATTATTTCTGTTTCTATGCTTGATAGTGATGGATATTCTTGTATGTTTGCTAATTCGATTTGTAATATTTACAAGAATGAATGTTTAATTGGAATTGTGGAATGCGAAAACGATTTATACACCTTAAAATTAAAAGACGTTCCAACTCACGATGTCGAAACACATACAACAACGATTAAAAGGAAATACGATAGCTTAAACCCAGCACAACTTTGGCACGCTAGGCTAGGTCATATTTCTCTAAGTAGGATGAACAAGTTAGTTAGGAGTGACATGTTTGATTTGTCAGACATTAACTCCCTACCGACTTGTGAGTCTTGTCTCAAGGGAAATATGACTAAGCAACCCTTCAAGGACAAGGGTGAGCGTGCTCAAGGCCCATTGGATTTGATCCATACTGATGTGTGTGGTCCGCTTAGTATTGGTACTAAATACGGTCACACATACTTCATCACCTTTACCGATGATTACTTTAGGTATGGGTACTTGTACTTAATGAAGCACAAGTCTGAATCCTTTGAAAGGTTCAAAGAATTCAAGGCTGAAATAGAAAATCAGCTAGGCAAGAGTATTAAGGCACTTCGATCCGATCGAGGTGGTGAATACTTAAGTGCTGAATTTCAAGACTATCTTAAAGAGAATGAGATTCTCGCACAGTGGACCCCTCCGGCCACACCACAGCTCAATGGTGTAGCGGAGCGTCGTAATCAAACTTTGATGGACATGGTTCGATCTATGATGAGCTTCACTGAGCTTCCTACCTCGTTTTGGGGCTTTGCGCTCGAAACGGCGGTAATGTTGTTGAACAATGTCCACACCAAGGCAGTGAATAAGACTCCATATGAGATGTGGATGGGCAAACCACCCAAATACTCATACATGAGGATTTGGGGATGTCCTGCTTACGTGAAGCAGACAGCGGGAGATAAGCTGGATACGAGATCCATCTTATGTTACTTCGTTGGGTATCCAAAGATTTCCATTGGATACTACTTCTACTATCCCAGCGAAACAAAAGTGTTTGTCTCTAGGAATGCCACCTTTATGGAAAGGGAATTTCTACTTGACAGAAAAGGCAAGATAGTAGAACTCGAAGAGGTTCGAGAACCAAATGAAGTACCAAGTGAATCTCCCACACCTACAGAGCCAGTACCAGAAATAGTCGCACCTAGGAGATCCGAAAGGGTTCCTAGGGCTCCTGAGAGATATGGTTTTCTCCTTGAAGATGATCAAGGTGATCAAGTTGTTGGATCTGATCCAAGAACTTTCAAGGAGGCAATTTCCGATGCTGATTCTAATTTGTGGCTTAAAGCAATGCAGTCTGAGTTTGACTCAATGCATGCGAACCAAGTTTGGACTTGATGGTAAGGTATTGACCTACAAGGCACGACTGGTCGCGAAAGGTTACACTCAAAGGCAAGGTGTTGACTATGATGAAACCTTCTCACCAGTGGCAATGTTCAAGTCGATTAGAATCTTACTAGCCATAGCCGCATGGTACGACTATGAGATATGGCAAATGGATGTGAAAACTACGTTCCTTAATGGAAACATTAAGGAAGAGATCTATATGACGCAGCATGAGGGTTTCACATCTGTTGGAAGTGAGCATAAGGTATGCAAACTTCAGAGATCGATCTACGGTCTCAAACAAGAATCGAGGAGTTGGAACCTGAGATTCGATGAAAAAATTAAGGAATTTGGTTTCATCAAGAATCCCGAGGAGCCATGTGTATATAAGAAGGTAGTTAAAAGCGCTGTGACATTCCTCGTACTTTATGTTGATGACATTCTACTCATTGGAAATGATGTAGGAATGCTGCAGTCAACAGCATGAGGGTTTCACATCTGTTGGAAGTGAGCATAAGGTATGCAAACTTCAGAGATCGATCTACGGTCTCAAACAAGAATCGAGGAGTTGGAACCTGAGATTCGATGAAAAAATTAAGGAATTTGGTTTCATCAAGAATCCCGAGGAGCCATGTGTATATAAGAAGGTAGTTAAAAGCGCTGTGACATTCCTCGTACTTTATGTTGATGACATTCTACTCATTGGAAATGATGTAGGAATGCTGCAGTCAACTAAAGTCTGGTTGTCTAGTAGATTTTCGATGAAGGACATGGGTGAAGCATCCTATATTCTTGGAATACAGATCTATCGGGATAGATCTAAAAGGATGCTCGGACTCACCCAAGCTACCTACATCGATACCATACTTAAGAGGTTCTCTATGGAAGAGTCCAAGAGAGGACACCTACCTATGTACCACGGGGTCACTCTATACAAGTCTATGTGTCCTAAGACTGATGAGGAGATAAAGAGTATGAAACGTGTGCAATATGCCTCGGCAATAGGTAGTATTATGTATGGCATGATCTCAACTAGACCGGATGTCGCATATGCTCTGAGTGTCACGATCCGCTACCAGGCCAACCCCGGCCAATTGCATTGGAAGGCTGTGAAGGATATTCTTAAGTACTTGCGAAGGACTAAGAATATTTTCATGGTCTATGGGGGTGGTGAACTGAAATTGGAAGGCTACATTGATTCTAGCTTCCAATGTGACGTGGATGATTCGAAGTCAACCTCTGGATTTGTATTCATGCTCAATGGTGGTGCTGTCTCTTGGAAAAGTTCCAAGCAAGATACCATCGCGGATTCAACCACTGAGGCTGAGTACATCGCAGCATCAGCTGTTGCTAAGGAGGCGGTTTGGATAAGGAATTTCATCCAAGAGTTGGGCGTCATTCCTGATGGAGTTGGTCCAGTCCCGGTGTACTGCGACAATACGGGTGCCGTTGCGCAAGCAAAGGAGCCAAGGTCTCATCAAAGATCCAAACATATACTGAGGAAATACCACATAATCCGGGATATTGTGGCTAGAGGTGACATAGCAGTTGAGAGAGTCGTCTCTGCGGACAACGTTGCTGATCCACTTACGAAGCCCTTGCCAGGACCGTTGTTTGAAAAACATCACGAAACAATGGGACTGCGTCTGATGAGTAGTTGGCTTTAGGGCAAGTGGGAGATTGTTAGAGTAGATGCCCAACTAGCCAACTTGTGGCGTGTGGGTTTATAGACTCTTGTATGAAACGATCTTCATATATGATATTTGCATTTCTTATGGCGTTCTTTATTTTCATTATGTTATATAATGTTAACAATTGTGTTGGATAAAAACCTAGAATGCACCATAGTGTATGTTAGATGTGATAGTGGGTATGACGGCTATCATGAAACACATCCAATAGTCACTGTGTATTCTGAATTCGTTCCTAGTCGATTGGGCCGTCAAAATGAGGATAAGGCCGCCCGAGATTGAGACTAACATCTGCGATGCGAAGTACCATTGTTTCATTGGTAGGGAACATTGTGATGTTCTGAGCATGCAGATGGATAGTGACCTGGTGATCTATCGAACTACCCTCGTTCGGAATTTCCAAGTGGTTACCATTTGTCGAGTGGATAAGTCCGAGGTCTTGGTTGTACTGATTAGTCCTCACGACTCGAAACGTCATAGAGACTCTACATGATAGGCGTCTCACTTTGACCCGTTTACCGACTCACTTGGGGTCATTAGACGGCGGGATTGGGTGAGATCCCGATGCATGTAGGAGTCGATGCTTCGTTGTCGAGGATTCACCGCTCGCTTACATGCGTGGATATCCTATGCTATCTGAGGAGATAATAGTGTATAAATCTCTGGCCAGAGTACTAGAAGTGTTTTAGGTAAATGGGTTTACCTAGTAACACTCGCGATGTCACTATTAGATCTCCAAGATGTATGCATAGCTATCGGATCTCTAGCGACTCTCGATTTACCAATGGTCGTTGATCTGATCGGGATATATGTGTTGAAAGGACCGTACTGTACGCTAACCACGATCAACTGTTCTTGCAGGCACTATCAGTGATACCTAGGGGATCATGGGGCGATGTTGCTAGGCGCTTTACCATGATCCGATGGGCAAGTCCGAAATTGTGATTTCGGAGCCGCAATGGTTGCGGGCCCACGCTAGCTGTATCCCTGAACCATTGAGGGTCACACAAGTACTGGATTCGTGATTCCCGCACGGAAACTGAGCTCAATGTGTTGAGCATACGAAGAGGATTTTAGGGAGTGCGACTTCCTAAAAGTCAACAGGGGTCAAATTGCGATTTCCCGCTGTTGAGGGGCAAAACTGTCATTTTGGACTAGGTATCTGAAAAATTGTTTTTCACATCATAATATTCAGTTTTGGAAACTGAGTCAATCGATCCGATCTGATCGTCGATCGGAGTTATGATGAAACCACAGTGAATTAAACGAACCGAATGTTCACATGGACCTGGGTTGGACCCAAGTCCAATGGGCCGGTTCAAGCCCATGTATATTGATTAGGGCTTTGATCACTAAAGACTCATAACCTAACCCTAGCTCCCAATTCGGCCGCCCCCTCCTCTCCAAGCCTCACGTAAGCCGCCGGCCGACGCCTTGTGCCGCCGTGTGCCGCCGCCGTCCGCCGCCCGCTTCGTGATCCGACTTGTTTCGATCACCGCGACGAGGTGTTTCCGATCGTGCCAAAATCCATCAGCTTTCTAGTGCAGGCTGATTGGAGGAATATTGAATCCGGTCGTGGACCTGATTGGAGAATCTACCGCCGCCTACAGTTTGAAGTGCCGGTTTCCTCGTGAAACTGGTCGGAGCCAGGCGCCTAGACGCCAGCAAGGTAACTATCTACGAACACCCTATGAATGTTTGTCGATTTTTTATATTAATCTATTGAACACTTTCCGGGCAATTTTTGTTCTTCCGCTGTGCCCCGGGAAGTGGGATCCGGATCCGCCACCGCTATTCCAACAGGTCCATGAGTACCGTAAGCTTTCTCAAACATTCGAGGAAGTCAAAGCTGAAAACAAGGGTTTGAAAAATAGTTCAGTTGAACCAAGCACCGCTCAACTTGGGAAAACTGACAGTTTACAAATCGAGTTAAGTAAGCTGAAGTCTGAGAATGAATCTTTGAGATTAAAGTCCTGTGAGCTCACATCTGAGAACGAGAGATTAAATCTGGTCATGAGATCCTGGACTCAGTCTTTCATTTCTCTAAGCAATCTGCATGAGATCCAAAAGCCTTTGAATGACAAATCTGGCTTAGGTTTCAGCTTTGGAGAAAGCACCTCTGAGGGAACATGTAACGACCCGACTTTTCTTAAAAAGAAATTTAGAAATTTGGGGTTCGAATTGAAAGACCCAAAAATTTCGATCTTAAAAAACAAAAAGTCGTTACTAAAATTCTGGACTAAATTGCGAATAAACACAATTCATGACTGCTAAAATGCGAAATGAACGAAACATTGACGTGAGCGGAAGTAGAATCAAGATCTGGTAAACACTTTTCATAACAAATGAAGAAAATCAGCTGCAAGGGTATACCAAAAAAAAAACGGAACTAAATCCTCAGCTGATCGTAATAACATCTGATAAAAATAACAAGTGTTGTATTGGAAAAATGAAGAAAATCAGCTGCAAGGGTATACCAAAAAAAAAACGGAACTAAATCCTCAGCTGATCGTAATAACATCTGATAAAAATAACAAGTGTTGTATTGGAACCCAAAATCTGATATAAAAGGCCTGAACAGACTTATACTGTTTAACTGTACTAGAAATCTGTTACAATACAAAGATGAAACAACTGGATATCTGTAACCAAAACAGCGTCTGATTGGAAAGAAACGGAAGACGTCCATGATAAACACATCATCCGATCAGCTACTCTCCATCCAGCCTCCTACTGCTCATTACCTGCACTCAATGAAAACTAGTGAGCCAAAGGCTCAGCAGGTAAAATCTGGTGGAACGAAATCATGCAATACAAGTAATGGAATCTGGTACTGTAAATGGAATCTGAAATCTGAATACGCTTTAGAATGAACAAGCGCAATACATAACTGAGGGATCTGGAAGAAACTGAAAGCATAAAACATAATCAATTCTGAAAACCATCTTCTTTAAACAGTCTCTAGAGAGGTGATTAAAATCACACTTGCGCTCTTCTTTCATTTTATGAAATTATGACAACACTTTAAACATTTGGTCAAATTCGTTTGATCAAACTCCTGATATCAGTCTCTTAGCACTATGGCCCATGGTGAAGGGATATACAGATCCGTCGACCTATACACCTGATCCTTCCTCTGTTGAAAGGGCACACGGTTCGTCAGCCGCACACTCACCCTTCCTCTGGGGACCCTCTTTGTTGTCATAACTTAAAACATTTTCGAAAACAACGTTCTTCTCTTTCTTAAAATCTGTTTTCTTTTCTCTTGTACGATTTACTGGTTTTCTATGTTCAATGATGTTCTGGAACTTCAAAGGATTTCTTTGTAAAACTTGCGAAGATGAAAACTGAATAAAATCTCTACTTGTATCTGTAAATTGAATCGAATAATTCTTTCGAATGAAGAGGAAATGGATAAGAAATCGAATTCTGGAATTTCTGTATCAATTGAATAAGAATAGGGAAGTAAACAGGTAAAAGCTGATGGTACAAAAACATCACAACGAGGAAGAAACAATTCAGACTTTGGTTGGTCAACTCAGATGTCAACGCAACTTAAACAAGGACTTTCAGACGTTGAACAAATAACGAATACCTCAGACGTCTGAACAAAACAACGGCTGAATACAACTAGTGCAACAGCTGACAACGAAATAATGCAACAGCTGATGAAAACAACACAACAGCCGACAGCAGATGAGTGCCAACGAAGTAACAGTTGTACATGAACGAATGTAACTGCTGACAACAGCTGATGATTAACAAAACAACAGCTGACGATAGATAGTTCAATAGTAACACGAATCAACGCAACAGCTGACGACATACAATACAACAGCTGATGAACATAAAACCATGCAACAGCTGCCAACAGATGAGTACAACACTTAGAATATTTTCAACAAAGAAATATCAGTCGTGGTATAAGAACCAGATTTCAGACTTAACCGTGTGGAAGAACATGAACTACAACGGTTACCTTCGTATGAAGAATTCAAAATATCTCAAGAAATTTCTGGAAAATGATCGAATAAGCTACTTGTAAGCTAATTCGATGATATATCTTTTAGAATTCTGAAGAATATATTGGACGAACATCATCAAACCATTTTCTAAAACATTTCTGAATCAAATACAGTAAAATCGTACCTTTCATAAAAATAGAGCATAAACTTTTCTGGTTTTTGAAGAACAGCCGAAGCATAACTTCAAGTCTTTAAAACTCAAATAATCATGCAAACAGATTTGAATATATTCTTTCACTGAGTGAGCAAGAAACAGAGTTTACTTGCCTGAATTGTTGAACACAAATCACAGTAGAAATCCAGCAAATCACCAACACTCCGATCGTCTCCTTCGAAAAGCTTTAAAAGACTTTTGCTCGGTTTTCTTAGAGAGAGCACCGCTTTAAACTAATTTGTTTTGAAGATAATGATGCATGAAGCAACTTATCATCCTATTTATATGATTTAAAATGCCTAAGGAAAGAAACACGTTTAATCAAGATGCTCAAATCTCCTAAAAGCGTACTCTATTTAAAAGCAAATCTGATGCACATTGAAATCGAACTATTTTAGTTAAAACAAAAGGATTCGATCGACTTGCTATAATCGGCTAAATAGCTGCTGAAATCGCATTCTAACATCTGAAATCTATTCAATCCGAAGGCTGATTAAAGTATAAAATCCAACGTCTGAATTTTTAACATAGTGTGACAACTGATATCACGAAAAGCTGAAACTCAACTCAATATACAATGGAAGATGAATTTACGTAAACATGAAATCTTATATGATTTAAAATGCCTAAGGAAAGAAACACGTTTAATCAAGATGCTCAAATCTCCTAAAAGCGTACTCTATTTAAAAGCAAATCTGATGCACATTGAAATCGAACTATTTTAGTTAAAACAAAAGGATTCGATCGACTTGCTATAATCGGCTAAATAGCTGCTGAAATCGCATTCTAACATCTGAAATCTATTCAATCCGAAGGCTGATTAAAGTATAAAATCCAACGTCTGAATTTTTAACATAGTGTGACAACTGATATCACGAAAAGCTGAAACTCAACTCAATATACAATGGAAGATGAATTTACGTAAACATGAAATCTGAAACTCATTTGAATCAAGAGTTGAATAGAATAGAATTGTAATCCCTCAATCTCATAAATTTCTAATTGTGGCCTCTAAAATATCTAGGCATTACAATCTACCCCCTTAAAAGAATTTCGTCCTCGAAATTCTTACTTGAAGAGATCTGGATAGCTGTTCTACATATCAGATTCACTTTCCCACATATTTTCTCGTTCAGTGTGATTTACCCACTGCATTTTAATCATAGGGATAGTTCTATTCCTTACTTATGGTTTTCTCTTGAAAGAATCTTTACTAGAACTTCTTCATAAGTTAAGTCTAACGCTACTTGAATAGGTTCCTATCTGAGCATCGAATTCAAGTATAAGAGACGTGTCGCTGAAATGAAATCAGACGCAACAAAGTGGAACAGTATTTGGAAACAAAACAGATCTTTACTGTTCACCAACATATATATGCAAACAGACGTGACTCTGAAACAGACGTATTAAATGAAACGATGTCGTTAAAGTAGGAAACAGACATGATGATGTAAGAATATCTGTTATCAATCGTGACTTTGAATAAATGAAACGATGTCGTTTGTACAACAAACAGACGTAGGAACAGTGCAACTGCTGGTCATAACGATGGAAAGCAACTGCTGATTATGAACCGTGCAACTGCTGATTTCAACAAATGCAACAACTGTTTACGAAACTGATGCAACAGCTGGTTACGAACAACTGCAAATCTGACAATAGCTGAACAAGAACAATGCAAAGCTGACAACAGCTAATGTGAGAAATTCTCGAAACCAAAAGCTGACTATAAACTTGGTGTTGCAACATCAAAATGACATCTACACTATCAGCTGTTGTCTATCAAATCAGACTTTATACTGATTCGACTAACAACTACCGATTACATAGCGTCAAGTTTCGATATTACCATCCATCGGAAGATGAACAATCATAAACATACGGAAATCAAACTCGAACTCCTCACGGCGAAGTACTGGGTCTGACGAAACTCTTGCCTAACAAATCCCGGAACTGATCTTTTAATCCTTTCATTTTCTTAGGGGCAATCTATACAGAGGCTTAAAAATTGGAACAACTTCTGGTACCAAAATTTTCATATCTTACCCTATTGATAAAGTACTTACCAGAAATTCTTAACATCCATTTCTTAAACATTATCTTAAGGGTACAATCATATGTATCAGCTTTAAACGAAAAAGAATTCCCGCCTGGTATCTTAATTCAACAGACCTCTGTTTAAAATTTATGACTGTTTCATACTTAGTTAACCAATCTATCCCAAAATTCAATCAAACCCAATTATCGGCAATACTATTAAATCTGCGAAAGCAATATTCCCCTGTAACTTAAGTTCTATATTTCGTATAACATGATTGGTTACTAAACTCGCCCTCAAAGGGATCTGAACACAGTACTCTACTTCTATTTCTTCTAGGTTAACTATCAATTTCTTAACAAACCTATCTGATACAAAAAAAAAATATAAATTGTACCAAAATCTAATATGGCTATTGTAAACATGTTGGAAACAAAATCTTATCCGTCGCTGCCAAGGTATCTGCTGGAGTTTCTTCAGCTGTCATTATATAAGCCCTACTAGTGATAAGTTGTCGCTTCTGGGAACAATCCCTAGACATGTGGCCTGGCTTGCCACAGGTATACACACCTTCTGGCCAAAAAGACACTGGCCTGCATGGTTTTTATTACAAGTTGGGCATGGAGGCCTAATCCCTGAATTAGGGACAGCAGAGATAGGCTGAACAACTATTGGTCCTTTCTCTTGAGACTCCTGCTGGTTATTATTCGGTTTCTTATTTTGCCTACGGTCCTTCTGTTGGAAAGCTTGTCTTTTCAACTGTCTCTCTTCTTCGATTGCTTTCCAGTCTTGTTCTGCCCGTAGGGCCTTTTTCACAGCTGATCTATAATCTACGAGTTCTGCCAATCTAACATCATGCCTAATCATCGGCTTCAACCCATCAACGAAATGTTGTAACTTAATATCTGCATTTGTCCCAATCAAAGGAACAAAATAACAACCTCTCTCAAATTTGCGGATATAATCCCGCATAGACATCTCTCCCTGCTTAAGGGTTAAAAAATCACTCCGCAACTGTTGTCTTACATCCACCGTGAAGTATTGTTCATAGAATACTCTCTTAAAATCTTCCCAGGTAAGAATTTCCAAGTCCACTGTTAACTTGGCTCCTTCCCACCATATCATGGCATCTCCTCTCAGCATGTATATCGCACATCGAGGTCTTTCTAGTTCGGTCAGCTGCAGATAGTCAAAAATCACCTCTATGGACTTGATCTAGCTTTCTGCTATAAGAGGATCAGTAGTGCCAGAAAATTCCTGAGGTCTCTGTCTTCTAAACCTCTCCTGAGGATCCTCACGGCTAACTATTCTTCCTGAGGTTTGACCATTCCCATAGTGGTTTGGTCAACTAAGAATTCTAACAGCTGAGCCATGGTATTGAGAACGGGGTTCATTCCATCAGATTCGCTGTCTCCTTCTATAAAACTCCTTCTTCCTCTACCTCGTCCTGACATAACTGTAAAGGTAGCCCAAATCCACCACAATTCTATATGAGATATTACTTTATGCTAAAACATGAATTAAAAACTCACGAATTTAGAAGTGGCTGGAGAGAGCTGTTCAGACTGGAAGTGTGTTTATCTCAAGGACCATGCTCTGATACCAACTGTAACGACCCGACTTTTCTTAAAAATAAATTTAGAAATTTGGGGTTCGAATTGAAAGACCCAAAAATTTTGATCTTAACAAACAAAAAGTCGTTACTAAAATTCTGGACTAAATTGCGAATAAACACAATTCATGACTGCTAAAATGCGAAATGAACGAAACATTGACGTGAGCGGAAGTAGAATCAAGATCTGGTAAACACTTTTCATAACAAATGAAGAAAATCAGCTGCAAGGGTATACAAAACACGGAACTAAATCCTCAGCTCATCATAATAACATCTGATAAAAATAACAAGTGTTGTATTGGAACCCAAAATCTGATATAAAAGGCCTGAACAGACTTCTACTGTTTAACTGTACTAGAAATCTGTTACAATACAAAGATGACACAACTGAATATCTGTAACCAAAACAACGTCTGATTGGAAAGAAACGGAAGACGTCCACGATAAACACATCATCCGATCAGCTACTCCCCATCCAGCCTCCTACTGCTCATTACCTGCACTCAATGAAAACTAGTGAGACAAAGGCTCAGTAGGTAAAATCTGGTGGAACGAAATCAGGCAATACAAGTAATGGAATATGGTACTGTAAATGGAATCTGAAATCTGAATACGCTTTAGAATGAACAAGCGCAATACAAAATTGAGGGATCTGGAAGAAACTGAAAGCATAAAACATAATCAATTCTGAAAACATTTTCTTTAAACATTCTCTAGAGCGGTGATTAAAATCACACTTGCGCTCTTCTTTCATTTTCTGAAATTATGGCAACACTTAAACATTTGGTCCAATTCGTTTGATCAAACTCCTGATATCAGTCTCTTAGCACTATGACTCATAGTGAAGGGATATACAGATCCGTCGACCTATACACCTGATCCTTCCTCTGTTGAAAGGGCACACGGTTCGTCAGCCGCGCACTCACCCTTCCTCTGGGGACCCTCTTTGTTGTCATAACTTAAAACATTTTCTAAAACAACATTCTGCTCTTTCTTTTCTTTCTTAAAATCTGTTTTCTTTTCTCTTGTACGATTTACTGGTTTTCTATGTTCAATGATGTTCTAGAACTTCAAAGGATTTCTCTGTAAAACTTGCGAAGATTAAAACTGAATAAAAGCTCTACTTGAATCTGTCAATTGAATCGAATAATTCTTTCGAATGAAGAGGAAATGGATAAGAAATCGAATTCTGGAATTTCTGTATCAATTGAAGAAGAATAGGGAAGTAAACAGGTAACAAATGATGGTACAGAAACATCACAACGAGGAAGAAACAATTCAGACTTTGGTTGGTCAACTCAGATGTCAACGCAACTTAAACAAGGACTTTCAGACGTTGAACAAATAACGAATACCTCAGACGTCTGAACAAAACAACGGCTGAATACAACTAGTGCAACAGCTGACAACGAAATAATGCAACAGCTGAAAACCAACAGCTAATGAAAATAACACAACAGCCGACAGCAGATGAGTGCCAACGAAGTAACAGTTGTACATGAACGAATGTAACTGCTGACAACAACTGATGATTAACAAAACAACAGCTGACGACAGATAGTTCAACAATAACACGAATCAACGCAACAGCTGACGACAGACAATACAACAGTTGATGAACATAAACCATGCAACAGATGAGTACAACACTTAGAATATTTTCAACAAAGAAATATCAGTCATGGTATAAGAACCAGATTTCAGACTTAACCGTGTGGAAGAACATGAACTACAACGGTTACCTTCGTCTGAAGAATTCAAAATATCTCAAGAAATTTCTGGAAAATGATCGAATAAGCTACTTGTAAGCTACTTCGATGATATATCTTTTAGAATTCTCAAGAATATACTGGACGAACATCATCACACCATTTTCTAAAACATTTCTGAATCAAATACAGTAAAATCGTACCTTTCATAAAAACAGAGCATAAACTTTTCTGGTTTTTGAAGAACAGCCGAAGCATAACTTCAAGTATTTAAAACTCAAATAATCATGCAAACAGATTTGAATATATGCTTTCACTGAGTGAGCAAGAAACAGAGTTTACTTGCCTGAATTCTTGAACACAAATCACAGTAGAAATCCAGCAAATCACCAACACTCCGATCGTGTTGGTCCTCTGTTTTCGAAGGAAACTTAGCAGCCGCTGATTTAAAATGTGTGATTAAAAATTTGCGCGCTGCTATGGAGCTGCAATAGCTCAATGTTCTTGAACATCTAAAATCACAAGAGCACCGGAGACAGATCTGGTATGAAATTAAAATCATGCGGAAACACCAGAACTAAATCCTTGTATTTTAAAACGATTCAAACAGATTTATGTGC
>KV011201.1:63200-81554 GCA_001598015.1 Dorcoceras hygrometricum | reverse complement strand
TTATCTACTGTGCCTATTGTGAATTGATGCTCAAGCAGGAATTTTGTGAGTGTATCATACCAGGCTCTGGGTGCTTGTTTCAACCCATACAGAGCTTTGTCCAGTTTGTAAACAAACTCAGGATTTGTATGATCAACGAAGCCAGGAGGTTGTGCAACATACACTTCCTCTGTCAAGACGCCATTAAGAAAAGCACTCTTGACATCCATCTGAAAGACTTTGAAGTTTTTATATGCAGCATATGCAAGAAACATGCGTATGGCTTCTAATCTAGCTACTGGTGCAAAAGTTTCATCAAAATCTATTCCTTCCATTTGCCTAAAGCCTTGTGCAACCAGCCTAGCTTTATTTCTTGTTACTATTCCATCTTCATTCAGTTTGTTTCTAGAGACCCAACGAGTTCCTATGACTGAATGATTTTTAGGTCTAGGTACAAGTTGCCATACTTTATTACGTGCAAATTGATTTAACTCTTCTTGCATAGCTTCTATCCAGCTTGGGTCAGCTAAGGCTTCATCTATTACCTTAGGTTCTATATGCGAAATAAAAGCAGCATCAAAATGATCATACTGAGATAGCTGGCCTCTAGTGCGAACAGGGGATTCAAAATTACCTATGACTTGCTCAGGTGGATGATTCTTATTCCACCGAAGATCAAGTCCAATGGGATTTGATTGTTGTTGTTCCCCCTGTGTTGCTGGATAATTTGCAACTATTGGATCAGCAGACGCCATTTGATTTGAATCGCTAGCTTGTGCGTCTGCTTCCTGCTGGTGAGAAGTACTCGCTGCTGATGCATCAGCAGGTAGACTTGATGCGCTAGGCGCTGATTGACCAGTAGGTTGCCTTGATGCTGGTTGAATATCTCTTGCGACTGAGTGATCAACAGGAGATACTACTTGACAATTTCTCGCGACTGGTTGTTCAGCAGGTGAACTTGATACGATGTGGGAATTTCTTCCTGCTGATTGGCCAGTCGATGGTTGAGTGTCGTCTGTTGATATATTAGCTTGATTCCTCGACGCTTCTTCTCCAGCAGTTGGTGCACTTGTAATTCGATCCTACTGATCCATGTTAGTTAAATCAATAACAACTGGATTACCTGCTGGATCTTGGTCAAAACGTTGTCGTGTCAACTTATTCAAGAGACACCATTTTGTTATCTTTGTAATGCACCTGCTCGTTATCATCAAGTAATGCACCTGTTGGTTTTCCTCAGAAGCAGTACCTGCTGCTTGAACTGTAGCTTGCGACTGAATGTTCTTCCTGTACGTCGTCGCTTTATCTCTTGCGCTTCTCTTCACAACTGCTGATAGCTTTAGCTTCCTGCTGAATGCACTGTAGCCTGCTGCTGATTATAACCAACGCACAAACCATCTGCTGAATCTTTAGCACGATGGCAAAACGCTGTCGTATCCATTTATTCAAACGACATCGTTTTGCTATCGCTAACTCCAAGTTCCGACTGCTGGTTAACAGTAGCTTCCTGCTGACTCCATCTTTTCTTCGTGCTATGTCTTGATCCAACTGCTGATTATGCTGACGTCACTACTGATGATTCTCGATTTCTTTTCGCTTCAATCCAACAGCTGATTTCTTCTACTTCTGAACACTGTAGCTTACTGCTGAATTGTTCTTCTTCGATAGTTCTCCAGTAGACTTCACAGTTCCTGTTCCAGCTGGTTCATCTTTTCTTCTTCGAACTTTCTCCAGCAGACTTCACAATCCCTGTTCCAGCTGGTTCAACTTGGCCTCCACAGATCGTCTCCTTCGAAAAGCTTTAAAAGACTTTTGCTCGGTTTTCTTAGAGAGAGCACCGCTTTAAACTAATTTGTTTTGAAGATAATGATGCATGAAGCAACTTATCATCCTATTTATATGATTTAAAATGCCTAAGGAAAGAAACACGTTTAATCAAGATGCTCAAATCTCCTAAAAGCATACTTTATTTAAAAGCAAAATCTGATGCACATTGAAACCGAACTATTTTAGTTAAAACAAAAGGATTCAATCGACTTGCTATAATCAGCTAAACAGCTGCTGCAATCGCATTCTAACATCTGAAATCTATTCAATCCGAAGGCTGATTAAATTATAAAATCCAACGTCTGAATCTTTAACATAGTGTGACAACTGATATCACGAAAAGCTGAAACTCAACTCAATATACAATGAAAGCTGAATTTACGTAAACATGAATTCTGAAACTCATTTGAATCAAGAGTTGGATAGAATAGCATTGTAATCCCTCAATCTCATAACTTTCTAATTGTGGCCTCTAAAATATCTGGGCATTACAGAACAAGTACTTAATCAGATCTGGCATATGATAAGTTCAAAAAGATGAATTTTGTCAAAGCCAGTGTGGTACATAATGCTTATGAGTCGGTAAAGTATGATGACCAGACCTCTGGGCAACTGAACCAAAAAGGAAAAACTGGTATCGGATATATCAGTCCTGAGAACTCCAAGCCAAGCTGGCTAAAGAACAGACTTGAGAAAGATAAGGCAAAAGCTGGTTCTAAGTCGTCTGTTTCCAACCAGTCCAGACGTGGTTCTAAGAAGGTCAAATCTGTGTGGGTAAAGGTTCAGCTCCAACGAGATCTGAATGGTCCACATACTAAGACAAATCTTGTTTCCAACCAGTCCAGACGTGGTTCTAAGAAGGTCAAATCTGTGTGGGTAAAGGTTCAGCTCCAACGAGATCTGAATGGTCCACATACTAAGACAAATCTCAACAGATCTCACAATATTTCTGCACGTACCCTTATGGACGCACATACTGGGAAGACTGTTAAAGTAATTCAAGTATGGGTCCCGAAAGGGGTAATCCGATCTGGACCCAAGTAAAATTAAGGTACCAAAATTTGTTTTCGTGTTTGCAGGGTAACAGGTACAAAGCTGGAGAAGAATCTATCATCTGGTATCTGGATGGTGGCTGTTCACGACATATGACTGGAAATCCAAAGCTGCTATCAGATTTGACACCGCACAAGGGAGCTAAGATTGTGTTTGGTGATAACTCACACAGTAACACTATGGGTAAGGGGAAGCTTACCCATGGTAACATCTCCATATCTGATATTCTTCTAGTTTAGAATTTTTGTTACAATTTGATTAGCATAAGTCAGCTGTGTGACAATGGTTACACAGTTAACTTTCAAAAGCACACATGCACAGTCTAGAATCCAGATGGTCTGACTGTATTGGTAGGAAAAATATCGGGGAATACCTACATTATCAATTGGTCAGAGCAGATGGGATCTGAACAAATTTTCCTAGCAGCTGACTCTTCCAAGAGCTGGCTGTGGCATCAAAGAGTGAACCATCTCAACTTCAAAACACTTGCCAAATTGAGTAAGCTTGAATTGGTTTCTGGTATGCCCAAAATAATTTTTTCTAAGGACAAGATTTGTGTAGCATGTCACCTGGGAAAACAAATTAGATCTACTTTTAAAAAGAAAAGCGGTAAACGTTCTTTCCGAAGCTTAGAGCTTTTACATATGGATCTTTTTGGTCCTATACCCGTAACCAGCTTAGGGGGAACGAACTACACCCTGGTCGTTGTTGAGGATTTAACAAAATTTACATGGATGTTGTTTTTAAAATAAAAATCTGAAACTGCTGACCAGCTGATTAAGCTTTTGAAACGTTTGCAAAATGACAAATCTTGTACTGTCAACCGGATAATATCTGATAGAGGTACTGAATTTTTAAATAATAAACTATCCTCTTATCTGGAAGACATTGGGGATAAGGCATGAGCTTTCAGCAGCTAGAAATCCTCAGCAAAACGGGTTAGCTGAGAGGAGAAATCAAACATTAAAATAAGCTGATCGATCTATGATTGCTTATTCCAATATTTCACAAAAATTCTGGGCATAAGCAGTTAACACAGCTTGCTACACTAAGAACAGATCTATGATTAACAAGACTCATGGAATTACCCCATATGAGATCTGGAGTGGCAAGAAACATGATATATCTTATTTCAGGGTGTTTGGTGCAGATGCTTCATTCACATTAACAGTAAAAAGCACCTAACAGCTTTCGATGCCAAATCTGATGCAGGTTTATTTCTCGGATATTCAGCTGTGACCAAAGCCTACAGTGTATTTAACAACCGGAGCTTGACGGTTGAAGAATCAGCTCACGTGGTATTTGACGAGACCTGCTTCCGATCCAATTCAGCTACGATTTTGAATGATTTGTGTTCACGTCTGGAACCAACCAGTTTAGAAGAATCAGATAATGACGTGCCACAACAAAGATACTCAGCTGATCCCCAACCAGCTCTGGACACACCACAAGATAACACACAAGCAGATCTGCCAGGTAACCCAACATTCATTGATTTGACTAACGTTTACCAACAGGAACGGATCTCGACTAGTGTTCCAGCTGCTGGTGATGGAGCAACAAATGCGCAAGATAGTACACATCAATTGGTATCCAGCCCAGATCCAGATGCGCAAACAGATTCAACATATCAATTGGTAGTTGAACCAAATCTGGAACAAAGCACTTATCAATTGGTGTCAGATAATCCAGATCAAGCCAACCAATCAAACATCCAAGCTGAACAAGGAGAAAATCCAATCGGATCTGATCTTCGGTGGAATAGAAATCATCCACCCGAGCAGATCATAGGTAACATTTACTCTCCTGTTCACACATGAAGCCAGCTCATGCATGATCACTTTGATTCAGCATTCATATCGCATATAGAACCAAAGCTGATAGAAGAAGCCTTAGCTGACCCGAGCTGGATAGATGCAATGCAAGAAGAACTTAGCCAGTGTAAGAGAATAAATGTATGGCAACTAGTTCCTAGGCCTTCTAACCATTCAGTGATAGGAACTAAATGGGTCTTTAGGAACAAACTGAAGGAGGATGGCGTAGTAGTTAGAAACAAAGCTAGGCAGGTAGCACAATGATTTAGACAAATGGAAGGCATATATTTTGATGAGACCTTCGCACCAGTAGCTAGATTAGAAGTCATTCGCATGTTTCTTGCATATGCTGCATATAAAGACTTCAAAGTCTTTCAAATGGATTGTGAAGAGTGCCTTTCTAAATGGCATCTTAACTAAGGAAGTGTATGTAGCACAACCTTCTGGCTTCGTAAATCATACATATCCAGATCACGTTTACAAACTGGATAAAGCTCCATATGGGTTGAATCAATCACCCAGAGCTTGGTATGATACACCTTCAAAATTTCTTGTCGAGCATGATTTCACAATAGGCACTTTCGATAAGACTTTTTTTAAATTTGTCAAATCTAATCATATTCTGCTGGTACAGATATATGTTGATGATTTATTTTTGGGTCAACTAACCCAAAGCTGTGCTAGAAATTTTCTAAGTTGATGCAGGACAAGTTCGAAATGAGCATGATGGGTGAGCTGACGTTCTTTCTGGGATTACAAGTGAGACAGCTTGATAGTGGGATCTTCATTAATCAAGAAAAATACACGAAAGAACTGCTAAAAAAATTTGGCATGAACAACTGTTCAGCAACAGCTACCCCGATGAGTGCTTCTATCAAGTTAGATAAAGATGAAGCTGGAACTGCCATAGAGGTATCTTTGTATCACGGTATAATTGTCTCTTTGCTATACTTAACCGCTAGCAAACCAGACATCATGTTTGCTGTCTGTATGTGTGCTAGATTTCAAGCAGAGCCTAAACAATCGCATTACATAGCAGTAAAGCGCATTTTAAAATACTTAAAAGGAACTTTCAATGTGGGTCTTTGGTATCCCATAGACTCCAGCTTTTAACTAATCGGTTATAGTGATGCAGACTACACAGGATGCAGGATTGATCGACGAAGCACAAGTGGAACTTGTCAATTCTTAGGAGATCGATTGATTTCCTGGTTCAGTAATAAGCAGACCTCAATTGCAACGTCCACAGCTGAAGCGGAGTATCTAGCGGCTGGAAGCTATTGTGCTCAGATCTTATGGATTCAACACCAGCTCAAGGACTACGACATTGATGCTTCTGAAGCGCCTATTCTCTATGACAACACCAGTGCAATCACGATCACCCAGAATCCTGTGCTGCATTCAAGAACAAAGCATATCGACATCAGGCATCATTTCATAAGAGATCACATGCTCAAGAAGGATGTCCGGCTGGAATACATGCCAACAGATCAGCAATTTGCTGACATCTTCACGAAACCCCTATCGGACGCTAAGTGTTCGTATTTTCAAAATATTCTTGGTCTCTTAGAATTGCCTCGATATGTCTTTGCGCTAACACTTTGCAGGCTGAACAGTGTTTTTTTACTTCAGATCTGAGTCTACTGTTCAGGGGGAACATCGTGGATTTTCAGATTTGGTAAACTCTCAGACTTGGGAGAACCTCAGCTTTAGGGGGAACAACAGATATGAATTAATAAGTGCTGAGTCAGCTGAATGCGTGAGATCTGAATCCAGATTTCGCGTATATACAGCTGATGCTTATAAGTGGTCAGATATGGTAGTACCTCAGCTGGAATATCAATTGATTTCAGATCTAAGGTTGTGACTTCATGATAAAATGGCGCTCGTTTTCACTTTTTACCCTCAGTGGTTAAAATTCAAAATGGTTTCGAAAATTTTTCCAAATCTGAGCGCGCCATTGGATGATTGACACGTGTGTTGTCATCATGCGAAACGTCACATCAACACAGTAAACGCATGTCGTTTCATCTTCTCTCACTTATATAAATCGTTTCATTTACCTCTAACTCTTTACCTTGCAAAATATTGCTATCGAAATCTCTTGCTTTCAGTGCTTTCTTATTTGCAGACTATCTTCGGCGACTTTCTCCGTTCAATAAACTTCAGAAATGGCCTCCGCTTTGATCAAAAATTCTAGCCAGATCTACTTCGACTCTGTTTTCGGGATGGAAAACGAAGGAATGGTTAAGATTTTTAAGGCCCTAGAGTCTTCTGGACTCAAAGGGTTCTTAGGATGTTCTTCAGCGATTTATGAAGCTGCGTTGGTGAAGTTCTTTCAGAATGCTTCTGTGAGGGATGACAAAGTGGTCAGTAAAGTTCAGGGAAAGTACGTTGAGTTTACTGAGGAAGTGTTTGCTGGAACGTTTGAGCTCCCGACGGAGGGATTGACTGATATGAGTGATGTCCCAAAAGATTTGGTGTTTGATGCAAGGACTACATTTTCTTATGATGGTGAACAACTGAACACCTCTTGCAAAAAGAGGGAAATGAAGTTTGAGTTCCTTCTGCTGAATGACATTTTGGCTAAAACAGTGACTGTGAAAGCCGGTTCCTTCGATGCCGTCACCCATGAGAGATTCCTAATGATGTATTCCATCCATGGTGGAGTCAAGGTTAACTGGGGCAGATTGTTGTTTAATATTTTCAAGGATATGGTGACTCCCACGACGAAGCAAGCCAGAGTCTATGCGATGCAGATTTGTATTTTGTTGAAGAGTGCACCAGATCTAGATTTGGGAGAATCGAAGGATTTCCCACCTCTCAAAATCCTTACCGCTAAAACAGTTGGCACTTACGTGGCCAAAAACAAAAATATCACAGTTGACGTGGATGATCCAGCGGGAGATTATCCAGTTGTGAAGAATAAGGCTGCATCAAAGAGGAGACCAGCTCCTGCTGTTGGTGATTCTGTCTCTAAGAAGAAGAGGACAACTGTGGGGAGAGCAGCTCTCACAGACAAGAACTTGGCCCTTGTTACTGTGGCTCAAGATGTTGAGCCTATCTCCACTGTCCAAGCTGTGACTCCGCTTGCTTCAAGACACCGCGCACCAAAGAGGAAATTGGTGTTGAAAACAGGTTCTGATGATGAAATTGTTGATAGTATTATTCATCAGGTGATTGCTGATGCAGCTGCAATTGAGACAGGGGAACCAGATTTTGAGGTACCAGGGATAACGAGATCTGATGAAATATATATTGAGGGCTATGAGCACTCGATTCCTGTCAATGATGAGGATGATAATATTGATGGAGCTGAAAATGAAATTGCTAGGAAAATGGCATCTGCTACCGCACCGGAACAGTTTCTTAAAGAGCCCTTGAGATCTGGGGAGGATGACGACATGTCTGGGTTTAAGCAACCAAGTAAGATAATTGAGACTGAGAAGAATAAGGAGACAGATATTGAGCCTGTAGAGACTGAGAAGGAGAAGAGGCAGGAGTCAAAACTAATGGACGTTCAGGGACATATTTTAGAGAAGGTTACTGACTCTGAGGACACAGAGCCCTTGAGCAAGGCTCTGGCGCTTACTGAAAAATCTACGTCTGATGAGGAGTCAATGTGAGGATTGAGATTCGAAAATTGGTGATTAATCAGGTAATCAGATTTGGTTTGGGGTTAGTCACGGGAGTTATGGATTTTTGAATTTCAGATTTTGAGAATTTTGTCGAATCTGGTTGGTGATTTTCAGATTTGGCATAGAACTGTACAGCTTTGAGTCGCTAGGCGCTATCGGGAGAAATCTATGTTGAATTTGGAGTTGATTTGTTGAGTCTTTCGATAGAGATCTGATTCCAATGTCTCGCTAGTGGGTGAAGTCTATACAGTGGCGTGACCAGATGTCAACGCGGGTCAACGGTGCTGTGTAGCGAGTGAGCACAGATGTGAGAGTTGGCGCAGAAGGTGCCACGTGTTGGTCAGCGTTGCTGAGTTGACTATTGCTGTGAGCGTTATTCAGATCTGGATGTGCGTGAGCAACATCGAGTGCTGGGATCTGTTTCAGATGTGGAGCAGTGCGACATCGTTTTGCCTAGTTAGCAGGAACCCTTGATGCGACGCCGTTTCATTTAGTTGCGCGCGATAGACTTAGCGAGGCAGATTTGCGAGTAGCGTGGGACCATATTCGAGGACTTGCGCCTTATCGCCAAGATCTGTTAGAGTTAGGATCTGATACTGAGATCTGATTAAGTCGATGTTGACTTTAATTGTAGATTTTGATTTGAGGATTTAAAAATGCGAGTGCTGATCGACACTTAGCATTTTTTTGGAACTCGATATTTCCTATCTCCTTCCCCGACACCCTCGAAACCCTTACTGTTCATCGAGCACTATTTCTCCGATTTATCGTCAATTTCTGCCGTAGTTTGGAGCAAGGTGGGTGGCGCTGAACTCGTCTCCCTCAGCCCTTTCGATTGTTACCAGTTAGGCGACCTGAGTCGACACGTAGGAGGAGCACGAAGGAATTTCAGTGTTCGTGAATTTCTGCGATAGTTGACCCGAGAATTCCTTAGTTCGTTTGAGCTTCTGGATTTGAGTTTCTAGATAGTTCTTACTGTGTTTGTCGAAACCAGCGAAGGAGCAGATTGGAGAAGGCTGAGTTTACCGTGCCCTGGTGAGATCTGTTGAGGTAGAAACTAAGACCAGAGGTACGAATTGAGCTTCTGATTACAGCTTTGGCATAAGCGTGTCGTGTTTTGAAGCATGAATGATGCTATGTGGAATCTTTTTTGTGAGTATTGTGCTTTACGTGATTAGATGTGGCTCATACCTGAATGTATGTGTTCTGTTTACATAAATTGTGCATGTTGAAATCAGATTTGAATTTTGTGGCATACATGCATACATATTGAGCCTATTGATTGAGAACCCGAGAAAGAGCCACGTTGTGATCGGCAGACAGCTGTGTCGTGCCTGAAAGGTCCAACGCTATCATCGGAGTGGTGACCGACTGATTGGTCGTGTCTGACTACCACTGAGCTGTGATGGGTAATTGAGTGGCCAGCCCTGAAGATCAACAATTTTAAAATACTTTCTGCTCTGATAGTTCTTCTTCGAAAGCTTTTCTATGCTACAAAATTTTTAAGGCTTTTAAAACTCACTTTATAAAGATAGGGGGAGTAAAGTTTATTGAATTCCAGAGCAATTTCTCGAATGGAAAATGCAGCAATATCTGTTCTGACGAGCTGACAGATGTTAGAGTAGATGCCCAACTAGCCAACTTTTGTGGCGTGTGGGTTCTTATTGACTCTTTGTATAACGATCTTTATTTATGAAATTCGTATTCTTTTATGGCATTCATTATTTTCATTATTTTATAAATGTTAACAATTGTGTTGGATAAAGACCTAGAATGCACCATAGTGTATGTTAGATGTGATAGTGGATATGATGGCTATCATGAAACACATCTAATAGTCACTGTGTATTCTAAACTCGTTCCTAGTCGATTGGACTGTCAAAATGAGGATAAGGCCGCCCGAGCTTGAGACTAGCATCTGCGATGTGAAGTACCACATTTCATTGGTAGGGAACATTGTCATGTTCTGAGCATGCAGATGGATAGTGACCTGGTGATCTATCGAACTACCCTCGTTCGGACTTTCCAAGTGGTTACCATTTGTCGAGTGGATTAAGTCCGAGGTCTTGGTTGTAAAGATTAGCCCTCACTACTCGAAACGTCATTGAGACTCTACATGATAGGTGCCTCACTTTGACCCGTTTACCGACTCAATTGGGGTCATCAGGTGGCAGGATTGGGTGAGGTCCCGATGCATGTAGGAGTCGATGCTTCGTTGTCGAGGATTCATCGCTCGTCTTTGTGCGTGGATATCCTATGCCATCTGAGGAGATTAGTGTGATAAATCTCTGGCCAGAGTACTAGATGTGTTTTAGGTAAATGGGTTTACCTAGTAACACACGCGATGTCACTATTTGATCTCCAAGATGTATGCATGGTTATTGGATCTCTAGCGACTCTCGATTTACCAATGGTCGTTGATCTGATCGGGATATTTGTGTTGAAAGGACCGTACTGTACGCTAACCATGACCAACTGGTTCTTGCAGGAACTATCAGTGATACCTAGGGGATCATGGGGCGATGTTGCTAGGCGCTTTACCATGATCCGATGGGCTAGTCCGAAAATGTGATTTCGGAGTCACACATGTTGTGGGCCCACGGCTAGCTGTATCCCTGAACCATTGAGGGTCACACAAGTACTGGTTTCTCGATTCCCGCATGGAAATTAAGCTCAATTTGTTGAGCATAGGAGGAGGAAGGATGAAAGTGCGACTTCCTAAAATTCAACAGGGGTCAAAATGCAATTTCCCTAAAGTTTGGGCTAGTTTGACTATCCTTGAAACTTGGAGGGGCTAAACTGCAATTTTGGACTAGGTGGTCTGAAAATTTGTTTTCGCATCATAATACTCAGTTTTGTAAACTGTGTAGATCTTCGATCGGGATTATGATGGAGCCACGGTGACGCAGTTGAACCGAATGTTCATACGGGACTGGGCCTGACCCAGGCCCATTGGGCCGGTTCAAGCCCATCACAAGTATATATATATGTGTGCCCTAGGGTTTGCATAACATACCATCACAACCCTAGATTGCTAGCCGCCTCCCTCCTCTCCCACACTCCTCGGTCGTCGCCCCTCTCGCCCGTCGCCGCCCGTCGCGACGCGCCACCACCGTGCGCCGTCCGTTGTCGTCGCCGTCGGACTTGTTCCGACCGTCTCGACGAGGAGATTCCGTCCGTGAAAGATTCGCCACGTTTTCCAGTGCAGACTGACGAATGGATCGTGATTTCAGTCATGGACCGGATTCGGAGAACGACAACCGCCAACCGTTGAAGTGTCGATTTCCTCGTGAAATCGGTCGGAGCCAGGCGCCTAGATGCCAGCAAGGTACCAATCTAAAACACCCTATGGATGTTTTATTGCTATTATTGTTATGTATTGACCGTTCCCGGTGCAAACTTTTGAAATATTCCGCTGCGCCCTGGGAGCGGGATCCGGATCCGTCGTTGCGCCAACAGTGGTATCAGAGCTTTGGCTCGGATCTGTCAATACATAAAATTGTACCTGTATTGCATCAAATCTCAAATTTCAAATTTCAAAAAAAAAATTTCTGCCCGACGCCGCCGCGCGCAGCGTGCGGCGCCAGCTTGCGTCCAGAATGCACGTGGCGTGCGCGCAGCTTGTGGCAAGGGATGTGCGCCTGTCGCACACGCCACTGCGCACGTTGGCCGGCACCTGTGCGCGCACGTCACGCACCGGGCTGCACGACACAGCGCGCCAACTGCCACCCCACCTGCGCGAGTTGTGCGCGCAGGGGCCGCCCCCGTGCGCACGCGTTCCGCACAGGGGCGCGTGCAGCATGCGGACGCTGTGCGGGCGGCGGTGCGCCGCCGTGTGACGTTTTGGGGCGGATTTTTGACGGTTGTTTTTTTTATCTCTAGGGTTGTTTCGAGCCTGTCCCGGACGGCCCGGGGGGTTCGGGCCAATATTTGATATTGGACCCTTTTGGTCGGACCAAAATTAATTTTTGATGTTTATGAGATTTTGGACCTAATATTGTTTTAAGCCCAATTTGATGCAATTAAAAATGACATAATATGATTTTATTTATAAAATATGATTTTATATTTAAAATATGATTTTGTTGGAAAATATCAAATTTGATTTGATTATTTTATTTCTGTCAATTATTTGAATTGAGTATGTTTGGGATGATCGAGAGCCGTGCCCAATGTGCTAGGTGTATGCTAGGTTTTAAAAATTTTGGTTGTAATATTGTTGATATCAATTTCAAAGTGGGCCTGGTTTATGGCCCGTTCCCACCACTTTAAAATTGTATCCCTGCTTGTTTTGGCTATTTAAATGTAAATATTAGACTTAGTGGGAGGACTTTTTGAAGATGGTGGAGATGATGATCAAAGATACTGAAAATCGAAGATTTGTAAAACCGGAAGCTGATCATCCCAAATTATATATGCGATATACATCTATTGAATCCGCGTTTTTAAATGTGATTTAAAATTATTGAGACCTAATTTCAAAATTAAAATCCCTCATTTTAAATTTGAATTAAAATTTATATCAAGATAAAAAGTCTATTCGATAAACTAAGGGAATTTGAATATTGTTTAAAATTTCCTACCTTCCATCAACAATGGGTGTACGTCGATGCTACCCGTATACATGGCTCGGCTCATATTATTGACGGGGTTATGTATGCCGGAAAGTTGTACACGCCATTGACACTTGCTGGGAGTCGGTTGGAACTCCCTTTAACGTTGGCTCATATTATTGGGGACGTTAAGGGGACCGTCCATCACGACTCAACATTGATGGGTCATCTTGACACGTGATAGTAATCGGCGTCATATTATTGGGCCCTTACTGGACGTGAGGTAAATACATGGAAGTTGCACCTGTTGCAATTGGACTCTACCTTTTGAGGGTCATGGTTGGCTGATATTATTCGGGACCATGATTTCTTGATTGGACTCTGTGTACCCACTAAGGAAACTTGCTTTCTCGATTACATTAGAGGGTGGTGAAATCGTTAAAATAGTGGGAGGGTAATTCATAAAACTAAATGACCTTGTTTTATGTCTTAGCGTTTTTCATAAATAGTCTGTAATGCATGTCTGTCTTTCTTTTCAGTATAAACTGCTATTACAATGTCTTCAATCAAAAATCCATTTGCTGCTATACTGGATAGCAACAAGTTCACTGGTTTGAACTACCAAGATTGGCTTCGAAACCTCAAAATTGTTTTGGCTTCGGAGAAACTTCTCTATACGCTAGAGAAGACTCCTCCGAAGGAAGCCCCTGCAGATGCCAGTCCTGAGGAACTGGCAAAGCTGGACAAATGGTGGGACGACGAGCTTAAGGCACGGTGCTATGTGATAGCATCGATGTCTAACGAAATACAACGGCGTTTTGAGAAGACGGTGTATGCTGCTGACATACACCTTCATATCAAGGAGCTGTATGGGGAGAACTCTCGGACTGAGAGGTTCACTACTGTCAAGGAGCTCATGACCAGCCGCATGCGTGATGGGACTTCGGTCCGCGAGCATGGGGTTCGTATGATTGGGCTCATTGAGAAGCTAGTGGGTCTTGATATCACGCTTCCACATGAGCTGTCTGTGGATCTGCTTCTCCTCTCACTCCCTGCTGCATTCGACCCCTTTGTGGTCAACTTTAACATGAACAAGCTGGAAGCCACCCTTGAAGAGATGTTGAACATGCTTGTCGTATTCGACCCCTTTGTGGTCAACTTTAACATGAACAAGCTGGAAGCCACCCTTGAAGAGATGTTGAACATGCTTGTCGTGTTTGAGGGGACCATAAAGAAGGACAAGCCCGTCCTCCTTATGGGCTCTTCTTCCTCTGCGAAGAAGGGGCCCAAATTCAAGGGTAAGAAGCGTTCTGCCCCTGCGAAGGAGGAAAAGCCCGCCAAGAAGCCAAAGGCAAGGACTTCAAAGCCAAACAATTCTGAGGATGTTTGCCACCACTGCCACAAGCCTGGGCACTGGAGGAGGAACTGCAAGGAGTACCTCGAGCAGTTGCGAACTGCGAAAGGTATGTTCTACATTGAAATAAATATGTCTCTTAATTCGACTTCTTGGGTACTTGATACCGGATGTGGATCTCATATCTGCAACGATTTGCAGGTAATGGCAAGAAGCCGACGTCTTAGAGAGGGTGAGACCCACTTGAGGCTTGGCAACGGAGCAAGGGTTGCTGCTGTAGCTATAGGAGATGATTATTTATTTCTATCTTCAAATTTTAAGTTGTTATTGAGAAACGTTTTATTTGTTCCCGAATTAATAAAGAACATCATTTCTGTTTCTATGCTTGATAGTGATGGATATTCTTGTCATTTTGCCAATTCGATTTGAAATATATACAAGAATGAATGTTTGATTGGAATTTGGGAACGCGAAAACGATCTATACACCTTAAAATTAAATGAAGTTCCAACTCGCGATGTGGAAACACATACAACAACTATTAAAAGGAAAAACGATAGCTTGAACCCGGCACAACTTTGGCACGCTAGGCTAGGTCATGTTTCCTTGAATAGGATGAACAAGTTGGTTAGGAGTGACATGTTTGATATGTCTGACATTAACTTCCTACCGACTTGTGAGTATTGTCTCAAGGGAAAAATGACTAAACAACCATTCACGGGCAAGCTTGAACGTGCTCAAGGCCTATTGGATTTGATCCACACTGATGTGCGTGGCCCACTTGGCATTGGTACTAAGTACGGTCACACATACTTCATCACCTTTACCGATGATCACTCTAGGTATGGGTACTTGTACTTAATGAAGCACAAGTCTGAATCCTTTGAAAATTTCAAAGAATTCAAGGCTGAAGTAGAAAATCAGTTGGGAAAAAGTATTAAAACACTTCGATCCGATCGAGGTGGAGAATACTTGAGTGCTGAATTTCAAGACTATCTTAAAGAATATGGGATTCTCTCACAGTGGACCCCTCCGGCCACACCACAACTCAATGGTGTAGCGGAGCGTCGTAATCGAACCTTGATGGACATGGTTTGATCTATGATAAGCTTCACTGAGCTTCCTACCTCGTTTTGGGGCTATGCGCTCGAAACGGCGGTAATGTTGTTGAACAGTCCACACCAAGGCGGTGGATAAGACTCCATATGAGATATGGATGGGCAAGCCACCCAAATACTCATACATGAGGATTTGGGGATGTCCTGCTTACGTGAAGCAGACAGTGGGAGATAAGCTGGATAATAGATCCATCTTATGTTACTTCATTGGGTATCCAAAGAATTCTATTGGATACTGCTTCTACTATCCCAATGAAACAAAAATGTTTGTTTCTAGAAATGCCACCTTTCTGGAAAGGGAGTTTCTACTTGATAGAAAAGGCAAGATAGTAGAACTCGAAGAGATTCGAGAACCATCTGAAGTACCAAGTGAATCTCCCGCACCACAAGAGCCAATACCAGAAATGGTCGCACCTAGGAGATCTGAAAGGGTTCCTAGGGCTCCTGTTAGATATGGTTTCCTCCTTCAAGATGATCAAAGTGATCAAACTATTGGATGTGGTCTAAGAACTTTCAAGGAGGCAATTTCCGATGCTGATTCTAATTTGTGGCTTGAAGCAATGCAATCTGAGATTGACTCGATGCATTCAAACCAAGTTTGGACTCTTGTTAATCCTCCCGAAGGAATAGTTCCTATTGGTGTAAATGGATATACAAGAGAAAACTTGGGCCTGATGGAAAGGTACTGACCTACAAGGCACGACTAGTCGCGAAAGGTTACACTCAAAGGCAAGGTGTTGACTATGATGAAACCTTTTCACCAGTCGCAATTTTCAAGTCAATTAGAATCCTACTAGCCATAGCCGCATGGTACGACTATGAGATATGGCAAATGGATGTGAAAACTGCGTTCCTTAATGGAAACATTAAGGAAGAGATCTATATGACACAGCCTGAGGGTTTCACATCTGTAGGAAGTGAGCATAAAGTATGCAAACTTCAGAGATCGATCTACGGTCTCAAACAAGCATCGAGAAGTTGGAACCTGAGATTTGATGAAACAATTAAGGAATTTGGTTTCATCAAGAATCCCGAGGTGCCATGTGTGTATAAGAAGGTAGTTAAGAATGCTGTGACATTCCTAGTACTTTATGTTGATGACATTCTACTCATTGGGAATGATGTAGGAATGTTGCAGTCAACTAAAGTGTGGTTGTCTAGTAGATTCTCGATGAATGACATGGTGAAGCATCCTATATTCTTGGAATACAGATCTATAGAGATAGATCGAAAAGGATGCTCGGACTTGTTAGAGTAGATGCCCAACTAGCCAACTTGTGGCGTGTGGGTTTTATTGACTCTTGTATATGACGATCTTTATTTATGAAATACGCATTTCTTTTATGGAATTCTTTATTTTCATTATGTTATAATGTTAACAATTGTGTTGGATAAAGACCTAGAATGCACCATAGTGTATGTTAGATGTGATACTGGATAAGGCCGCCCGAGCTTGAGACTAGCATCTGCGATGTGAAGTACCATGTTTCATTGGTAGGGAACATTGTGATGTTCTGAGCATGCAGATGGATAGTGACCTGGTGATCTATCGAACTACCCTCGTTCGGACTTTCCAAGTGGTTACCATTTATCGAGTGGATAAGTCCGAGGTCTTGGTTGTACTGATTAGGTCTCACGACTCGAAACATCATTGAGACTCTACATGATAGTCGCCTCACTTTGACCCATTTACCGACTCACTTGGGGTCATTAGGTGGCGGGATTGGGTGAGATCCCGATGCATGTAGGAGTCGATGCTTCGTTGTCGAGGATTCAACGCTCGCTTTCTTGCGTGGATATCCTATGCTATCTGAGGAGATAATAGTGTGATAAATCTCTGGCCAGAGTACTGGATGCGTTTTAGGTAAATGGGTTTACCAGTAACACTCGTGATGTCACTATTTGATCTCCATGATGTATGCATAGTTATCGGATCTCTAGCGACTCTCGATTTACCAATGGTCGTTGATCTGATCGGGATATATGTGTTGAAAAGACCGTACTGTACGCTAACCACGACCAACTGATTCTTGCAGGTACAATCAGTGATACCTAGGGGATCATGGGGCGATGTTGCTAGGCGCTTTACCATGATCCGATGGGTCAGTCCGAAATTGTGATTTCGGAGTCACAATGGTTGTGGGCCCACGGCTAGCTGTATCCCTGAACCATTGAGGGTCAGACAAGTACTGGATTCACGATTCCCTCACGGAAACTGAGCTCGATGTGTTGAGCGTAGGAGGAGGATTTTAGGGAGTGCGACTTCCTAAAAGTCAATAGGAGTCAAATTGCGATTTCCAAAAGTTGAGGGGCTAAACTGTAATTTTGGACTAGGTGGTCTGAAAAATTGTTTTCACATCATAATATTCAGTTTTGGAAACTGAGTCGATCGGTCCGATCTGATCGTCGATCGGAGTTATGATGAAGCCGCAGTGATAGGATTGAACCGAATGTTCATACGGGACTGGGCCGGACCCAGGCCCATTGGACTTGTTCAAGCCCATCATATGTCTATATGTAGATATGACCTAGGGCTACAAACTAGACTACAACATAACATCACACACCAAACCCTAGCCTCCATCTTTAGCGCCGCCCCTCCCTCTTCCACACGACCCATCGGCCGCCGCCCCCTTGCGCCGTCGCCGTGTGCCGCCGCCTTCGTGGTTGGACTTGTTCTGACCACCGTGACGAGGAGATTCCGTTCGTGCCAAATTCGTCAGGCCTTCTAGTGCAGGCTGACGAAGGAGTCGTGTTACCGGTCGTGGACCTGATTAGGAGGATCTACCGCCGCCTACCGTGAAGAGCCAGATTCCCTGTGAATTTGGTTGGAGCCAAGCGCCTAGACGCCGGCAAGGTAGCATTCGATAAAACATCCTATGTATGTTTTATGTTTTGATTTATATGTATTGAACGATTCCCAGGGCAAATTTTTAAACTTCCGCTGCGCCCCCGGGAAACGGGATCCGGATCCGCCATTGTCGCCAACAGTGGTATCAGAGCCAAGGCTCGGATCCT
>KV011201.1:4763-22924 GCA_001598015.1 Dorcoceras hygrometricum | reverse complement strand
AACCAGCAGTAGCAACCAAATAAGCAGTCGCAAGAAAACCCTCCAAAACGACACCGTTCCAACTTATCAAAACGACGCCGTAGCGTTATATCAGCAGGCAGCTGATCTCTTCAAAACAACCTACGACCAGTTCCAGCTGCAACATCCAAAACACAGCGTTTTGACTTCATCGAACGACTTCGCCGTGCCTACCAGCAGACGACAAATATCACTTCAATAACCACCAGCAGCTGGTCACCCAGTCGACACACATTCTTCACAACGATCCAAAACTAGCAGCTGCACTTAATCAAACGACGTCGCTGCGCCTACTACATCAAATCCAGTCGACGCATACAAACACCAGCAGTTGCATAAGGGAAACTCCTGCGGCTGGTTCTTCAACCCATCGACTGGTCGCCCTATCTAAAGAACTGCTGAATCCTATAGTGAACACTCAAAACATTGCCTAACACGTGTCGCTTCCTCAATCATTCTCAAGCTCAAGACACGTATACCAGTAGATACAACACGTCAAGCCTACGTCACCCTACCGATGCCAGCACCAGCAGGCAGCTACAGTATCGTTGACCAGCGTTGACTTCACCACATTCGTTGCGACTGAATTCTCCAAGGATTAAAGCAACTTCCGAATCAGCAGGGAACCAGATTTATTTCGTAATTCTTCAAAAATTCACGTTGGCCAACTGCTGAGTTTCGACTACCAGCTGGTTTTTGACCAGCAGCTGGTTTTTGACCACCAGCTAATTTTCCAGCAGCTGATTTTATTTTTATTTTTTTTCTATTTCCTGGAGCTGAATTTTCGGGTTTTCACATCCCTCCCTCCTTAAAAGAAGTTTCGTCCTCGAAACTTGAGTCTCCATATTATCTTCCGACTGGATATGATTAACTGTGATTTTCCGCTCCTCCTTGATGGTAGCCGGTTTGCGTACATGTTTGGTCTAGGGCGAGGAACCACTTGAGTTTGATTGTTAAATTTTATCTGCTTCTTATGAATGGTGGTTGTAGAATGGGTACGGGAAGCAGAAGGAATCATCTTATGAATTAAGTGATGACGAAATGAAAATCAGGGATTTCTATATTATTTCATGGACGTAAGCTGTAAGGATTTGTTGACCCGAAGAAAAAGAATATGATTGAGCCAATGAATGAAAAATCAACCTGGTAAAGGATTTCTTCTGGAAAACTAACTCAAACAAATCAAAGAAATCTAGCTGATGAACTAAAAGTCTAAAAGTTTATCTGAATGCCAATAAAGAGACGTGAAGTCTGAAGAAGTCTGTTAGTAGTAAGGTAAAGAAGTCTTCAGAATAAGTTTGAAGGTGAGAGAAAATCAGAGAAGAACTGTGGTGCATCAAGAATCCGATTGAAGTTTATATGCAATCAGATGTCAACAGAAGGTGGAGAGAAGAAGTTGAATTAGGGAGTTAAGGAGCAATCTAATCAGAGTATAGCGTACAGAGAAGAGAAAAGTTGTACAGTAGAAATCTGATTGGAGTGAAGATACGAGGCATCTGGATTCATACGAAGAGAAGGTAAAATCAGACGTCAATGCGAAGTTACAGTAGAAATCTGATTTGGAGTGAAGATACGAGGCATCTGGATTCATACGAAGAGAAGGTAAAATCAGACGTCAATGCGAAGAACAGAAGTAAAACGAATTAATTCAGATGTTGAGCAGAAGATGTTGTCCAAACATTGCAGAAGACGTTGAATAAGTTGTTGCGTTAAAACGCAAATGAATCAGATGGTGCGCAAGACAAAGCTGAATCAGTTGTTGCGCAAAGAGAAGAGTATTTCAGCAGTAGGTAAGAAACAGGCAAAAGCTGATATCAGACGTGAAGAACAGAGGCAGAGTGAAGTTGCGCTTCAGCAGAAGCAAAGCAGTTGAAGTCTTTCAGTTGTAGATGCAAGCAGATGTTCCAAATATTTAGTCAGTTGTTGGGGCAGTCAGTGGTTGAGACAGCGGAAGTAGAAGCAAAGATCGAAGATGCGACCAGAAGCTAAATAGATAACCAAGAGGTTTCAGTAATTGAACAGCTGAAACAGAAGATGTGAGCGAACAGTTGACCGCTGACATCAGTAGTTGGACAGGAGAAGAAACGGATATCAGTCGTTGATCACACATGAAGATAGGCAAAAGCTGACATCAGATGTTGCTTAGTTGGAATGACGAAGAGAAGATGATATCAGAGGAACACAAAGAAGCGAACATCTTTCAACGGAAAGAAATTTATGTCCAACGGACTTATTTGAATCATAGGCTTCATATACGAGAAGATTTGAAGAAGTGGATTGATCGATGAAGAATATCATGAATTCAATAGGATGCAATGGAAGATCTCCGAATAAATGAAAATTTTCCGGAAGCAAAAGATCCTACAGAAATTCGAATGAAATGAACTTTGCGAATAAATAGGAGAGTTTTGGAAGAAATTGAAATTTCCGGATCAAATTGAAATTTCAGAAGGAGATGTCAATGTCTGAATAAAGTGGTGAATTTCGAAAAAATTTCACTTCAGGAAGAATTTTGACTTTTCGAATAAAATTGATCTTTGTGTAAGACTTATTTCTTCGGATGAAATCAGAACTCTTTCTGCTAGAACTTTCCATCCGGATTATGAACCTGGTTAGCTCTGATACCACTAAAATGTCACGCCCCGAGACCGGGCCTGGACGTGAACACCGGCGATGTTTAATAATTATTCATTACAAAACATCAAGCCTCATAGTGTAGCTCAAAACCAGTCTATTACATAATCAAAATGATCGTCTTTACAACTGAACATCGGAGAAAATTTAATTACAGAGTGCGGAAGCGAAATTACATTAACAAATAAAAGCAGAGTCTTCACCAGCCCCAAAACAGATCTTGTTTCTCTTCTTCAACTTGTTCTTCATTCTTATCTGGGTGGAGAAGTAAGGGGTGAGTGTTTGGGGAAACACTCAGCAAGTGGGGGATACCATTCGAGCATAACGAATATTCATATACATATACTGAATAACGGATCTCATAACAGAGCATAACAGAGCATAACAGAGCTTAACAGAGCTTAACAGAGCATGTCAGAACTTAACAGAACATGACAGAACATGACAGAACGACACTGATAATAACTTCGTGTCTATGGTTTACTGATCAGTCCCTAATTTTTATTCCTCTAAGGGGTCGAGGCCATGTGGTTACACCAAGTAACCCAGAGTGCGGAATATTCCGTAGACCCATATAACGACAGAGATATCAGTGCAAAACAGGACTTGAACGAAACAGAGATATGACTTGAAACAAGTGCTCGAATAGTAGTTCAAAACCGAAACTTCGAAATGAAAAATACATATGTATATCAAACGAATGTATTACTTAGCAAAAGCCCACTTACCTCAAAGTTTGATTCTGGTAAAACAATGTAAAATTCCTGGGCGACACCACCAAAAATGCAGGGACCCAACTATGAAATTCTGGCGTGAGGTATGGTAGCACGTACGAAGTTTTGGCAGAAGGTCGACTGCACGAAATCTTCCTAAGTCTCGCACCTGCTGGATCGTAGCTTGCACAGAACTTCCTCTAGAACTTTCGCGTGAGAGTTTTGTTGCTTATCTCGCTGGGAATTTCGAAGTGGTGTGGAATTCCTGAATTCTCAATCGGGTATTTATAGGTGGCGAGGAGGGGGAGTCGAGCGTCCGCCATTAAAGGCCCCTAAACCTCTGTCTTTATGACCATTACTCCGACGGTTACACGCGTAGGATTAAACCATGGAATTACGAGCTTTAATTGGCCCTTAATCTCTTCAATCTGGCCGTTACAGCGTGAAGTCTGGCTTGTACGTGTGAGAATTCCCTCTGAATTTCTCGGGTGAAGTTTTCTGTTCAAAAATCTTGTTTCGCGTCGAGGAATCTGGATTCTGAAGCTTCGTGGAGAAGATGAAGTCGCCTCTACTGAATTTGCGTCGCAGCTGAATTTGCGTCGCGGCTGAATTTGCGTCGCTGCTGAGTTTGCATCGCTGCTGATTTTCTTTCAAGCTCCACGACTGATCTTTAATGTTAAGTCAAAACGTTGTCGTGTCAACTTATTCAAGAGACACCGTTTTGATATCGTTGTAAAGCACCTGCTGGTTATCTTTAAGTAACGCACCTGCTGATTCAAGATAACCGTAGCTATCTGCTGGTTTTAATCGTCGCACAAGCCATCTGCTGAATCTTCAGCGCGAAGGCAAAACGACATCGTTTTGCTATCGCTACACTTCAAGTATCAACTGCTGAATTAGCGATCAGCAGGCCCCGTGCTAATTTCTCACAAAAATCCCTCGCTGCTGGTTCCATACGAAACACTCAAACGCAGCGTTTCAACTTATCGAAACGACGTCACTTCACTTCTACGACTGGTTTCCCAAATCAGCAGCTGGTCACTCTAAACTCACGCATCTGCTGATCCAGCAGTCAATCACTCAAAAATGTTGACCAACACGTGTCGCTCTCTCGATCACTCTCGTGCTAAAAGCCACGCCCGCCAGCAGCAACCTCTAAGGTCGAAACGACAACGTATCATCCCTTCCGCTTCATTAACCAATTTAACGCGCAGCCGCTGGTTCCATGAAACGACGGCGTTTCACTCTCGCGCCATCAACTGCTGAATTTCGACCAGCAGGTGATTCAGAGCTCGAATCGCAAGAAAAGCTCAACCAAGGGCTCACGCTAGCAGGAGAAATACACGGCACAGGCTTCACGAGAAAGCTTCGAACAAACAGCTTTTCGCACTTCCACTCCTGCTCAAATGCAGCGCCTCAAAGGTAGCAAACGAAAGGGCTAAGCAAGGGGAGGATCGTCAAAAACAGAGGCTGAATGCGATGGGAATTGGCGATCAAAGTTACGGTGAACAGTAGATAATCAAGGGTTTGGAAATGGAGATGAGGAATGTCTGGTTCAAAAATTCTAAGTGTCGAACAACACTTCTATAAACAATCTCCCAAATCCAACGTCTGCTAATCATCAATTCAGTCGACAAGACCAGCAGATACCATCTCTTTCTTTCGCTAAAAACCAGCAGTAGCAACCAAATAAGTAGTCGCAAGAAAACACTCCAAAACGACACCGTTCCAACTTATCAAAACGACGTCGTAGCGTTATATCAGCAGGCAGCTGATCTCTTCAGAACAACCTACGACCGGTTCCAGCTGCAACATCCAAAACGCAGCATTTTAACTTCATCGAACGACTTCGCCGTGCCTACCAGCAGACGACAAATATCACTTCAATAACCACCAGCAGCTGGTCACCCAGTCGACACACATTCTTCACAACGATCCAAAACCAGCAGCTGCACTTAATCAAACGACGTCGCTGCGCCTACTACATCAAATCCAGTCGACGCATACAAACACCAGCAGTTGCATAAGGGAAACTCCTGCGGCTGGTTCTTCAACCCATCGACTGGTCGCCCTTTGCAACACTATACGAAGCTGACTAGCATGCTCGGAGCTGGTCTTGGAATATACTAAGATATCATCTATGAACACTATTACGAATTGATCCAAAAAGGGCTGGAAAAATCTATTCATCAGGTCCATAAAAACAGATGGAGCATTTTTTAACCCAAAAGGCATTACTAAAAACTTATAATGACCATATCTGATCCTAAAAGCTGTCTTATAAACATCGGACTCTTTAATCTTCAGCTGATGGTATCTAGATCTTAAGTCTATCTTGGAGAACACTGCTGCTCCCTTCAACTGATCAAACAATTCCTCAATCCTAGGCAAAAGGGTACTTGTTCTTAATGGTCAGCTTATTCAGTTCTCGATAATCTATACACAATCGGAAACTCCCATCTTTCTTCTTAACGAATAGAACTGGGGCTCCCCACGGTGACGTACTAGGTCGAATAAATCCCTTATCCAACAGATCTTGAATTTGTTCTTTTAGCTCTTTCATTTCTGCAGGAGCAAGCCTATAGGGAGGTCTAGAAATCGGAGCTGATCCAGGAACTAAGTCGACAGCAAACTCTATCTCCCTATCTGGAGGTAAGCCACTGATGTCTTCTGGGAACTCGTTCACCATCTCCACATCTAAAAGTTGGGGTTTACTAGAAACAGCAAGAGAAGATAAACTTACTAGAAACCCTACTCCATCTTTCCTTAAACAGCGCTGGGCCTTCTAGGCTAATACTAAGCGAGGAATTCTCTGAAGTCGGTCAGATCTGAATGAAATCTGAGATCCTATGGACAGATTCACAACTACTGTCCTGAACTTAAAATCAATCACTGCTCCATATCTGGATAACCAGTCTATTCCCAAAATCAAATCGAACTCGGGCATGGTAAAACAATCAAATTGGCGGTAACTACATGTCCTTGAAGTTCAAGCTCTAAGTCACGATATATGCAACAAGATATCAGCTCTTCTCCTGATGGCACAGTTACGCAATAACCTATAGACAATCTCTATGGCTTACGCGGTAACTTTTTAGCAAAATACTCAGCTATAAAGGAATGGGTCGCACCTGAATCTAGCAGGGCAAATGAGGGCAAACCAGCGACCACAATCTTACCCGTAATCACCGTAGAATCTGGTTTAGCTTGTTCAGCTGTCATGACGTAAGCTCTGCTGGGCAACAGTTGTTTCGACTGAGGACAGAACTTAGAGATGTGGCCTTGAGCACCACACTTATAACATCCGCTTTGGCTAGCTTTATATTGTCCCGGGTGATTCTTATGGCATTTGGGACAAACCGGCTTACTACTTCCAACTGGTAAACCACTGATAGGTTGGGCTGGTATCGGTCTTGGCTCTTGGGGTCACTGCTGGTTCTTATTCTGCTTCTTGAATGGCCTCGAATCTGCCTACTAAAAGGATTGCCTCCTCTGCTGTCTCTCCTGCTTCACATCCTTCCAATCCCTCTCGACTCGCATGGCCTTATCTACTGCCTCCATGTAAGATCTGGTCCTGCTAACCTAACATTCAACTTGAATGTAGGTCTCAATCCTTCCACGAAGTGGCTCAGCTTCTCCTCAGGGTCCCTCCCAATAAGAGGTACAAAGTAACAGCCTCTCTCAAACTTCTGGACGTACTCTTGCACCGTCAGACTCCCTTGCTTCAAGGTCAAGAACTCTCGCTTCAACTCAGACCTCTTGTCTGCTGTGAAGTATTGCTCAAAGAACACTCGTTTGAATTCTTCCCAATAGATATTTGCCAAATCTACAGACAACTTTGCTCCCTCCCACCAGATCATTGCTGTCAGGCCTCATGCTCATATCAGAGTAAAAACACACAAACACATGCGGAAGCTATTAAAAAGCGAGTAAAATTTTCGCTTTTGGCCTGACGGTTTAAAAAAATATAATTTAAAATAATACGATACTCAAAATAGATATCCCAGTTTAAGAAATCAACCACACGCGGGCTACCAGCCAACAACGAAAAATATAGCATAACATCAACAAGTATCAGACTCCAACAACGAAAAACAACAACAAAGCACAGGGCATCCCCTGGCTAAGAATACCGATACATATAAATATGCTATACGCCAGTGGGATACTCTAACCATATCCTGGGGCACCACCAGCTGGGTTAAAACCACGACCAGCTGTAAAACCTGGGTTTCCTGAAAACAACACAAATAGGGAAAACAACCAAGCCCCAGATGAGTCACGAAATCCATGGCGATGTGCTCCCAATTCCATTGGGGCACCTCTAAACTCTGGAGCAATCCACCAGGTCTCATATCTGCAACAGAATATGTGGCCACGGTGAGTGTAGGACATGTGGGTGCTACCCACTCACCCCTACTCGCCCACCCTTACCAGATGCATCAACAACCCAACCTATGAACTGTGGTAGCTAGCCACTCGGCGCATAGGGGAAATGAGAGTGCGGAATCACCGCTCGCCCTCGCATCCTGGTAAGTAAACAGAACAATAACAACGAAGCAATGGCTGCAAAAGCTGAACGGAGATGCAAATGCGTGTATGCAACATGCTGGAATAACAAGCATATAAACATATGGGAAACAATAATAGCATCAGCAAGTATACACCACATAACCAACAGTCATCTCACAAAACAGCAGCCAGCAATAGCCATCTCACAAATTATCCAAGCCCTAACATCGCTGTATTACAAGCTCCAATCCGTACCTTGTACTTCTGTGCAACAATTACTACAAGACAGGCCCGAGAGATCTAATCCAACACCTGCTAAACATACGCACAACAGATCTCAGGCAAGCTACAGGAAAATCACGGCCAATTACAGAGGCTCACGGCTGGGAGCTACGCTCAACCAAACCAGCGACTAATATCAACAATACAACTCAACAGGGATCTTAATTCAATGCTAGGAACAGATCTCATCACGAAAGAAACGAAGTTCTACCTGTACGATACCACGCACAACCGAGCAGCAACTTCGTGTTCCTCAACTAGCCAATCACAGCCTCCTAAAGTGGTATGGAATGATAGAGCTTCGCAAGAGGAGTCCAACGCTACCTCGAACGTATCAAACAATGGCCGGCAACAACGGGAATTCACCGGAAAATCTCACGGTAAACAGTACAAGGGTTCGAAGAACAGAGGTCGACAACCAAGATAGTATTTCGCTAAGTATGGGATCTGATATCTCAAATTGAAGACCAAGTCTTCCTTAAATACACGCGAGAAAACTGATATAAATTCCACCGACATAAACAGATATCGCAAGCTACTAACAGAAACGGAAACAGTGCAAAGCTGATGAAGAAATACCAACAGCTGAATTCTTAAACAACGCTAATCAAAACGGTGTCGCAAAGACTTAACAAAACGACATCGCACCGCTTACGTCATCATATCTGCCATCAGTTGGTCTCCCCAAAACCAGCGACTGGATTTCTTAGAGCTAACCAAAAACGACGTAGCTTCGCACACGTAAGAAAAACTGAAGACAGCACGCTAACGCTAAACGCTTAGACATCAATTGCTGGCAACAGATCTCTCCCGCAAGCGTTCACCAAAACGACGTCGATGTAACTTATCTAAACGACATCGTAACACGCTCAACACAAAACACGCGAGCAGATCGCTACAGGAACTTTGCTGTCAACAGCTAACTCAACCAATACTTCAACAGCAAAGCTTACGTCAGCAATTATTATGCCAATGCACAACAACAGAAAACATGACGTCACCATGTCTGCTGACAGATATCTCCCCATACTTCACAAATACGACAACCTCCATAATTGTTCTAAGTGAGGACATTGACCCGAAATTACTACTTAAACATCCAAGCGGAGATCTTAAACCACCAAGAATCTCTAAACACCGATTAATTCTCACAATTAATCTTAAACACAAATCCAGGTCTCACATTTCTCCCCCACTAAAAAGGATTTCGTCCTCGAAATCAAATAACAATTCTGAACATTCAATACAGCAGAAACCAAACAACATCTCGCCTAACACAAGGCCAAGAGTTCAAGATAACTGAGCAACATTCAACAACAACTAGGAAAGAAATACAATCAGAACTAACAGCTACTGGAAGTATAGCTTAACAGCTACTCAAATAGATGCGGCCACTCGCGCTGCATCTTTCTTCCAGCTCCCAAGTAGCTTCTTCCCTTCCATGTTTGCTCCATTGCACCATAACCAACGGAATGGTTTTATTCCTCAACTGTTTCTCTTTTCTGCCAAGGATCTGCAAAGGATATTCTTGATAGCTCAACGTTTGATCTAGCTCAACCTCGTCAGTTCCAAGCACATGATATGGATCTGGCTCATACTTCCTCAACATGGAAACATGAAAGACGTCATGAATAGAAGACAACTCTGGTGGCAACAACAGTCGATACGCTAAAGGGCCAATCCTCTCAACTATCTCATAAGGTCCGACGTAACGAGGGGCTAACTTTCCCTTGCGTCCAAAGTGCATGACACTGCGAAACGGAGAAACTTTAACGAATACACGATCACCAACCTGAAACTCGAGAGGTCGACGCCTCTTATTCGCATAACTGGCTTGGCGATCCTGGGCAGCTTTCATCCGCTGTCTAATAAGATCCACGTGATCTTTCATTTGCTGCACAAAATCTGGGGCAGATAGCTGCTTCTCCCCCACTTCTTCCCAACACACTGGCGATCTGCACTTCCTACCGTACAAAGCCTCAAACGGCGCCATGCCAATCGTCACTTGGTAGCTGTTATTGTAGGAAAATTCCACTAAAGACAACACGTATTTCCAGCTACGTCCGAAATCCAACACAACAGCTCGCAACATATCCTCCAACGTCTGGATAGTTCTCTCAGATTGGCCATCTGTCTGTGGATGATATGTTGTACTCATAGCCAACCTGGTACCCAAAGCTGTTTGCAAACTCTTCCAAAACCTGGAAGTAAACCTCGGATCTCGGTCGGAAACGATCGAAACAGGCACACCGTGCAGTCTAACAACAAAATCCACGTACAAATTTGCCATTTTCTTCAACGAGAACGTCATTCCATAGGGAATGAAATGTGCAGACTTCGACAGTCGGTCTATAACTACCCAAATAGCATCGCATCCTCTACTGGAACGAGGCAGATGCGTCACAAAATCCATATCAATGTGCTCCCAATTCCATTGGGGCACTTCCAAACTCTGCAACAGACCACCAGGTCTCATCCTTTCGACCTTTACCATCTGACAGTTAAAACAACGAGCGACAAAACCAGCAACATCGATCTTCACGCCAGCCCACCAGAAGTGCGGCTTCAACGCATGGTACATCTTCCGTGCACCCGAATGAACACTATGTCTACTACAATGCGCTTCTCGGAGGATCTCCTCCTTCAAATCTATGAGGTTAGGCACAACCAACCTGCCACGGAACCTCAAACAACCATCGGACGAGACAGAATAGTCCTCAAGTTCGCCAGCCCTGACCTTCAACTTCAACTCATGGATGGAAGGATCAGTCCTATGAGCTGCCCGAATGCTAGAAACAACCTGCGGCTCCACTTGGAACGATGAAACCACAACGCAATCCTCAGCCGGGTAGAATCTCCAACCCGTAGTGTTAAGATTCTCTTGGTCCTTGGAGATGTGCAACGAAGCAAGCATCTCACTAGCCTTCCTGCTCAAAGCATCGGCCACTACGTTCGACTTCCCAGGCTGGTATTTAATCTCACAATCAAAGTCCTTCAGCAACTCCATCCATCGACGCTGTCTCATGTTTAAGTCAGGCTGCAAAAACAAATACTGCAAACTTTTGTGGTCGGAGTACACCACAAACTGCTCGCCATACAGGTAGTGACGCCAGATCTTCAACGCAAAGACCACCGCTGCTAACTCCAAATCATGGACGGGGTAACGAGTCTCATGCGGTTTCAACTGCCGCGAGGCATATGCGATGACTCGACCATTCTACATCAACACACAACCCAATCCATTAAGCGAAGCGTCAGAACAAACAACGAATCCACCTGAACCAGACGGCAGAGCCAACACAGGCGCAGTAGTCAACTTTTCCTTGAGCAGTTGAAAGGCATTCTCGCACTGCTCAGACCACACAAACCTCTTATCCTTCTGGGTCAATTGAGTCATCGGCTTTGCTATACTAGAGAATCCCTCGATGAAACGACGGTAATAGCCAGCCAGATCCAAGAAACTACGAATCTCGGACACATTTTTGGGATGCTCCCAGTTCAGAACAGCATCAACCTTACTGGGATCCAAAGAAATCCCCTCGGCTGAAATGACATGTCCCAAGAATACGACGCGATCCAACCAGAACTCACACTTGGAAAACTTTTCATACAACTGCTGGTCTCTCAGCGTCTGAAGGACAATACGCAAATGCTCCTTGTGCTCCAAAGGAGTCTTCGAATACACCAAGATGTCGTCAATGAAAACAATCACAAACTGGTCTATGAATTCTCTGAAAACTCGGTTCATCAGGTCCATGAAGACTGTAGGCGCGTTGGTCAAACCAAACGGCATCACCAAAAATTAAAAATGTCCGTACCTTGTACGAAACGCAGTCTTTGCAACATCTTGGTCTCTCACTCTCAGCTGATGGTACCCTGATCGTAGATCAATCTTCGAATATACCGCAGAACCTTGCAACTGATCAAACAGATCATCGATTCTCGGCAACGGGTACTTATTCTTGACAGTAGCTTTGTTCAGTTGGCAAAAATCAATGCACATCCGCATTGAGCCATCCTTATTCTTCACAAACAAGATGGGCGCTCCCCACGATGACATACTAGGTCGGATAAAACCTTTCTCCAGCAAATCATCTAACTGCACCTTGAGCTCTCTCAACTCCGCAGGCTCCAGACGATACGGGGCACGAGAACTTGGAGATGTGCCAGGCACCAGCTCTATGCTGAAGTCAATCTCCCGTCTCGGAGGAAAACCAGGAATCTCCTCCGGAAACACGTCGGGAAAATGTCGCTCTATGCTGAAGTCAATCTCCCGTCTCGGAGGAAAACCAGGAATCTCCTCCGGAAACACGTCGGGAAAATGTCGCACCACGGGAACTTCACTAAGCTGCACACGGGAAGAAGAAGACGCATCCAAAGCGTAAATCAGGAAACCAGAATTTCCTAAGGATAACAAGCTGAACATTTCCATAGCTGAGACCAACGGGATCTTCGATCGAGAATCCTAGCCATAGAAGTCCCACTTTTCGCCAGACAAAGGCCTAAAGCACACAATCCCATGGAAACAGTCCACAGAGGCCCTATACTTGGACAGCACATCCATCCCAACTATGCAATCGAAATCCCACAGCATCAATCGGATCAAGTTCGCTACCAACACATGCTCACCAAACCGCAACACGCCATCCAACAAAACCTCCTGGGAGAACAAGCTCACACCGCCAGGGGTAGACACGGAAACAGCATCGCGCAACGAAATGGTACACAGACGATGCTCAACAACAAACGAATCAGAAACAAAAGAATGCGATGCACCGATGTCAAACAACACACGCGCAGGAAAATCGAAAACAAGGCAAGTACCTTCGATCACCCGACTCGGCGTCTCCTCGGCCTGCTCCCTCGTGATGGCGTTAACCTGAGCATGCTGGGGTCTAGAGAAGAAAGGCTGAAACGACTGCCCAAAACGCGAAGGTCCAGGCTGCTGAAAAGGCCTGAACTGAGTCTCACCCAACCGAGGCTCCTGAAACTGAGGGGAACGACCCCTAGACTGACCTCCACGACCCTGAGGCTGGGCTGCGGTCTGCTGTGATCCAACTGACGGACACAATCTAGCAAAATGCCCGTACTGACCACAAAGGTTGCAGGAACCCTGCACACCAACACACTGCATGGACGGATGCTTTCCACCGCAAAAACCACAAAACTCAGCCCGAGAACCACTGCTACTCGAGCTGCTCGAACCAGAAGAGCCAGAACCCGACTTCTTCTTGAACTGCTGACCATGGGGTCGAAACCTCTGACGGCCAGACTGCTGAGCCACCTGCTGCTGATGCTGCTGCTGCTGGGATGGGCTGACTGGGAGGACTGGGAAGACTGTGCTCCCTGAATAGCAGGACGACTAACCTGCGCCGCCTGCTGCCTGCGAGCACGATGACTCTGCAAACCCTCCTCGATATCAATAGCAGTGTCAACTGCTTCAGCATAGCTCTTGGGTTTGCTGGTCAACACCATCTGATACAACTCTTCGTTCAAGCCCTCAAGAAATCTAGTCCGCTTGGATATCTCCCGGCCAGAGACATGGGGAACGTACGCCAACAGAGAAGAAAACTTCCTAGAATACTCCCGAACAGTCATCGAACCCTGCTCCAGATGATCGAACTCCCGCTCCCGGGCGTTCACATAAGACTCAGGCACATACTCCTGTCGGAAGGTCTCGCAAAAACTGTTACAAGAGATCCCAACACCGGTCTCTAACAAGGTACTCGAAGCGCCCCGCCACCAGCGCTCTGCAGCCTTCCTAAGCAAGAGGGTCGCTAAACTCAGCCGAAGATCATCATCATACTGCACCCGATCAAAAAGACCAATAATATTCCGGAGCCACGAGTCTGCATCCTCACTGGACTCGTCACCATTAAAAACTGGAGGGTTCATCCTCTGAAACCGTGCTATCACCACATCCATCCGCTCCACCGGGGGAGGCAAGTCACCAACTTCCTCCTCCTCATCATGCCTACTACGAGTACGACTAGGAGCGCTACGCTGATCCTCATTCTGCCCTGCTGATTCCTCAAACTGCCCCTAACTCTACCACGACGTCTAGGCGGCATCTACGAAAACACTCAACAGGATCAAGCAAAACAGAACAGATACAGCATAGATAACATATAACACAGAAATATGCAGCACGTAGTCACATAGTCAAGCACATGCAACACACGACACTGTGCCTAGACTCAAGTGTGATCAAAGAAATAGAGCTTATCCCAGCTTAAGCTCTGATACCAAAAATGTCAGGCCTCGTGCTCACATCAGAGATAAAACATACAATCACATGCGGAAGCTATCAAAAAGCGGGTAAAATTTTTTTGCTTTTGGCCTGACAGTTTAAAACAATATAATTTAAAATAGTGCGATACTCAAAATAGATATCCCATTTTAAGAAACCAACAAAACAACACAGTAATATCATCAGTATAGCATACGAACACAATTATCAGACTCCAACCACTGGATACAACAACGAAGCACAGGGCATCCCCTGGCTAACTCAACTGATACATATAAATATGCTATACGCAACTGGGATACTCTAACCACCTCCTAAGGCACCAGCAGCTGGGTTAAAACCACGACCAGCTGTAAAACCTGGGTTTCCTGAAAACAACACAACAAGGAAAACAACCAAGCCCCAGAGGGACATGGGTCAAACCCCAGTACGGAGAGCAACTATAAAACAGCAGTAAACAGCAAGAATAAAATGCAGATGCTATGCATGCAACCAAGGACAACAGCCGAAGGCTACAACCAAGGAAGGGAGCCAAAGAAACTCAATGCACAGCTCAACATAAATCTGCAACGGAACATGTGGCCACGGTGAGTGTAGGACATGTGGGTGCTACCCACTCACCCCTACTCGCCCACCCTTACCAGATGCATCAACAACCCAACCTATGAACTGTGGTAGCTATCCACTCGGCGCATAGGGGAAATGAGAGTGCGGAATCACCGCTCGCCCTCGCATCCTGGTAAGTAAACAGAACAATAACAACGAAGCAATGGCTGCAAAAGCTGAACGGAGATGCAAATGCGTGTATGCAACATGCTGGAATAACAAGCATATAAACATATGGTGTATGCAACATGCTGGAATAACAAGCATATAAACATATGCGAAACAATAATAGCATCAACAAGATACACCACATAACCAACAGTCATCTCACAAAACAGCAGCCAGCAATAGCCATCTCACAAATTATCCAAGCCCTAACATCGCTGTATTACAAGCTCCAATCCGTACCTTGTACTTCTGTGCAACAATTACTACAAGACAGGCCCGAGAGATCTGATCCAACACCTGCTAAACATACACACAACAGATCTCAGGCAAGCTACAGGAAAATCACGGCCAATTACAGAAGCTCATGGCTGGGAGCTACGCTCAACCAAACCAGCGACTAATCTCAACAATACAACTCAACAGGGAGCTTAATTCAAGGCTAGGAACAGATCTCATCATGAAAGAAATGAAGTTCTACCTGTACGATACCACGCACAACCGAGCAGCAACTTCGTGTTCCTCAACTAGCCAATCACAGCCTCCCAAAGTGGTATGGAATGATAGAGCTTCGCAAGAGGAGTCCAACGCTACCTCGAACGTATCAAACAATGGCCGGCAACGACGGGAATTCACCGGAAAAGCTCATGGTGAACAGTACTAGGGTTTGAAGAACAGAGGTCGACAACCAAGATAGTATTTCGCTAAGTATGGGATCTGATATCTCAAATTGAAGACCAAGTCTTCCTTAAATACACGCGAGAAAACTGATATAAATTCCACCGACATAAACAGATATCTCAAGCTAATAATAGAAACGGAAACAGTGCAAAGCTGATGAAGAAATACCAACAGCTGAATTCTCAAACAACGCTAATCAAAACGGTGTCGCAGCGACTTAACAAAATGACGTCGCACCGCTTACGTCATCATATCTGCCATCAGCTGGTCTCCCCAAAACCAGCGACTGGATTTCTTAGCGCTAACCAAAAATGACGTAGCTTCGCACACGTAAGCAAAACTGAAGACAGCACGCTAACGCTAAACGCTTAGACATCAATTGCTGGCAACAGATCTCTCCCGCAAGCGTTCACCAAAACGACGCCGTTGTAACTGTTGGTCCCTGTTTTTCGAAGGAAACATCAGCAGCCGCTGTTTAAAAGACATTAAAAACAATTTTGAGCGCTGCTAATACGGAGCTGCAATAGCTCATGGTTCTTGAACATTTAAAATAAACCGAGCACCGGAGACAGATCTGGTATGATTTAAAATCATGCGGAAAATACCAGAACTGAATCCTATATTTTAAAACGACTCAAACAGATTTATGTGCAACATAAATCTGTTCGAAACTGTGCTTGTGTGTTGAACTGAGTGCGTGAAAGCTGAACGTGCAAGTGTGTTAACTGTATGCGTGAGTACTGAAATATAAGCAAGTGCTGAATTATGCGATGCTGAGTTATGCGAGAATGCTAAAGTAAATATGCAGGTGCTGAATGAATAACAGAGTACGATACGCAATGATTTGTTTCTGGAAGTTCGGACCTCAATGTCCTACATCTCCCCTTCTTCCACCTCGGAAGGATCCACTAGAAGACTTTGATGGTTACAGAACATCTGCAAACACCCACCCACACAAGCAGCACTTGTATGGACTCCTAGACTCAACAATGCACACCAGTCGCAACTGTGTGACTAACTACATACACAAGTTTAACGTCATCGTGCTTGGACGGGAACTGTGTTTGTGAAAGGTTTTGATTCACTCGCTAAACAATTTAGCTCAACTCACGAAATGTGCGAGTGAATCTGTGTGTGAGAATTACAGTGTATCTCTCAACTCTCGTAAACAATTAATCTCACACACTGGGAAATGCTCCTAAATGAGCTAATGAAGATTCAGCAGTCGACTAAACAATTTTAAATCGATACTCGCCAAAAGAGGATAAGGGCCGCCCGAGATTGAGACTAGCATATGCGATGCAAAGTACCATATGTCATTGGTAGGGAACATATTGATGTTCTGAGCATGCAGATGGATAGTGACCTGGTGATCTATCGCACTACCCTCGTTCGGACTTTTCAAGTGGTTATCATTTGTCGATGGATTAAGTCCGAGGTCTTGGTTGTACAGATTAGTCCTTATTACTCGAAACAACATTGAGACTCTACATGATAGGTGCCTCGCTTTGACCGTTTACCGACTCAGTTGGGGTCATCAGGTGGCGGGATTGAGTGAGGTCCAGATGCATGTAAGGGTCGATGCTTCGTTGTCTAGGATTCACCGCTCGCCCTTGTGCATGGATATCCTATGTGCGGACTAGAAATTGTTAAGTATGATTTATTAGCTAATCAAATTTGGTTTAGAATTATCTAATTGAGTTTTTGATGATCGGGTTTTCAGATGTGAGGATTTGGTGATTTTTAGAATTTCAGATTTGAGTGGAATCTGGATGTTCAGATGTGCCCTTGCGTGTTTGCGTGAGTTGTCGCGAGCAGGGAGCGAAACGCTGTCGTTTCAGGTGCCAATCGGATATGGCGTTGCTAGAGGTAATGCGATATCGTATCGTGTGTTCAGATTTGACGCTAGCGAGTGGGATCTGTTCAGCGGGTGTGAACAGATTTGAATCTCTACTTGGGGAAGTCAGCGATGGTCAGGGGTCCAGTGTTGCTCAGATGTGGATGGACGCTGGCAGATATGAGTGTTAGCGGTATCTGTTGTGAGAGCATGACCCCGATGCTACGTCGTTTTGTTAAGCAGCACGACGTCGTTTTGGTATCAGAAACGCGTGTTTTGTTTAGAGAATCAGATCCGATGTGAGTGATAGCTGAGGCCAGATTTGAGAGACTTCTGCCTTAGCGATGGGATCTGAATTGGTCGGTGGTTGACTTCCACTGTAGCTTGGACTTGGGGATTTAACTTAAGTGTTGATCTACACTTAGAGTATTTTCGAACCTGATATTTCTTATCTTCATCCTCG
>KV011200.1:34024-50457 GCA_001598015.1 Dorcoceras hygrometricum | reverse complement strand
AAAAACACGCTCGAGATACATTTGTTTTGAAATTAATTTTCATTTTTGCTGTATTTTTTAAAAAAGTCCCGATTGATTATGAATTAGCAAGGAATTTAGAGTGGGTAAATAAACACCTTATAAAAATTTGTGCTTTTTAAAATAATTTTGGCAGATCAGCTAAGTTACCAGCTGATTACAGTTCTCAGTCTGAACTGATCTCTTGAGCAATAAAAATAGGTATGCGAAAATAACTCAATTGAACAGTGAACAAGAATGCGTAAGATAAATTAATAAGAGCTATAAATTTGCTTATGTAATTTTGAAGCAATGCTTCTACGTCTCCTCTTATTCCAAATTGAAAGGTGTTCCACTAGAAGGCTTTGAGTAGAATATATAACATATCCTAATCCAGTCAGTTAGACCACACCCAAGCTGAACTCCTAGTTATGTTCTGGTAACATAACACACTATGTTATCTTAAAAATAATTAACACCTTTTTTTACCATTGTTACAATGAATTACAAGCCTAAACTGATTTCAGTTCAAGCTGAAATGAACACTTGAGAGAATAAGACTCAAATAAAAAGTGTTCTGAAGGCTGTTCTGGAAACTCGATGCTTCAAAGGTTTGTATGAATCAGAACGCTAAAGATTGAGAGAACTAGAACTCTAAAGATCATGACAAAGATCTTCAACTCAAACTCTTCTCCTATTTATAGTCTTAGGATTTAAACGATAATAAATATTACTTGTATACTCACTCGATGAATCCTCATATATTTGTCTCAAAGTAATTAATGTGCATTTAAGTCTTGTACTTTCTCTATACTGACGCATTAAATACTTCGTTTTTCACAAAGCAAGTCTCTTACACTACGAACTATGATTTATTCCGATACTTTCCTGAGTTGTTCAACGACAATAAATGATCTCTCAAGTCAATGCATCAATTTAAGCTATGATCTGACCAAGATATGATGCTCCAATCTCATCTATATTTATACTAAAATGTCAGTTCTGAACTAATGCTCTAAGCTGCTCCTCTTAACCTGATCTGAATGATTTTCTCCCTTTTGGTGATGAAAAACCTGGACAAATAGACTTTTATTTATAATAAACTTTTATTTCTTTAAATCTATTATAGTTTACAAGTACAATCATAAGTCTAATCTGACTCACCTAATTAGGAATGTTCTTACTAATTGCTTGAACTCTTCTGATCTGGACACTTTCTGATCTGACCTATGACGTTTCTATCACTCTATAAGTAACTCAAGAAGATGTTTCTATCACTCTTGAAGTATCCTCAAAGAGAGTATGCCGGCTACTTATGGAAACCTTCTTACATCTTTATCTCTTCTTCTGTCCCATGCTACTTTCCTCTTTTTGACATCATGACCATCTTTAAGCATTCCACTACCTCAGCTTTTTGCGAACTAAGAGTGACTACCTTGTCGGTAAGTTTTCTCTGGGACTCTAGAATCTCAAGAATCGGATTTTGTCTGATCGAAACTTGAGTCCTACAAATTGTCTGCAACGAGGAATCCATCTGCTTAGTCATTGATTCTTTGAATCTCTGTAAATCATCTTGCGAAGATAACTGGCTTACTTTTAGACCACTTACTATTTTCTTTCATAGACTTTGTGACCTATGACAATCCTCGAACTTCCGTTATGGCTTGATTGATAGGCCCTGTCGGGGTGCTTGGTGCAACATGAATCATTGATAAGGTTGTGTATCCTTAGGTACGGACTTTGGATATCAAGCAGCTACTCTAGAAAATTCTATAGAGTGGATAGTATCAGCCATGTAAATCACATCTGGCTGTGTTGTCTTTGAAGTTGGCCCTTGTTGAGTTCCATCTGGCTATCCTCTTGATTAACAACTTGAGGCTTCTTTACATTATCATACACAAAAAGGATATATGTGCTATCAGGAACCGGTTGTTTCCTTTTTATTCTGTTCTATATCCTCTACTGTATCTGTACACATAGGAGCCGGTTGCTCCTTCTCAAACAACTTTACAGTATTTTAAAATTCAAGGACAATCCTTATTCTCAAGAATTATCTCGGGCATGTCCTCTCTTAAGCTGGAAGCAGCTTGTGCCTCCCTTGGACTGATTTTGTTGGGAACCGGGTTGCTCCTCCTCAACTGCTTCTTCAGTCTAATGCTCATTTGTATAGTCCTGAGCCAGTTTCTCTACTATCTTTCCATGAAGATCCAAATAAGTCAAGTATGACAGATGAGCATTAGATTGAAGAAGCAGTTTCTCATGTGGTTTGGAGGACTCTAGTCTAATCATCACTGAACCTGGTCCGTATCCAAACCAGCTTGAGCCGATGCTCATCTGAACCAGGAAACGGGACTTGGGCGATCATTTTCCGAAGCTCCTCCATTTTCACTCTAGGGTTTATCTCACCAAGAGCTCCCCATTGAATGAGTGTTCAGAAAACACGATTGGAAATTTAGATTGTGCCTAGAAATTCGTATATTGTTCCCTTATGTCTTTGAACTTGCTTCTATCAGACGGATCATCATCAGATCGCAGTTAGATATGGGTGCATCTAACCTGAAATTCTCCCAATGTGAGGCCACCACTTTCCTTATCTAATTCTCCCACATCCTTGCTCCTATTAGCTTCTGTCTCTCCATCAATTTTGATTGAGGTTTACCTCAGTCCGGAACCTCTTCCACTGATTGAACCATCTGATGCGAGGCACCTCATCACGAGTTGCTTGCACCAAAAGCAAAAATTGTTCCTGGAATGGGTTGGGCTCTTGTTCACCACCTCTAGCACACCTTTTTCCTTGTTGTCTAGATCAATATTTGGGAGAAAGTGAGTGGTCTAGTTAATCTCCTTGATTATTATGCTCTTCTGGAAAGGACCTCCACCCACAATATCTGGAATCTTCTCTTGTTGAGAAGTTTCCTAAAAAACTTGTTTCCCCTCCAGCTGAAAACTCAAAGACTTCCGCAAATATCTTCCAGCTGAAAACTCAAAGACTTCCGCAAATATCTTCTTGGTAATAAGTAATAACCACCTCCTTCCCAGCAACCACATCATCGCTTATAACGATGCTCTACAAAGAACTAGAGAAAGACTCCTCACAAATTGAGCCGGAAACCAAAAAAATCCATGCAATCCATACGTTTCTAGCGACCTGAAGATCTTCATCATTCCTCCATATGGCATGGACCTTACGAACCCAAATTTGATCTGCATGATGTTGTTACTGAACAAGGCCATTGATAATGTTTGAGAAAGTAGATTGTCGAAACGATTCACAGAAAAATAAGGCTAGATAACTTTGTGTGCTGAGTGCTTGAGTCTCCAGTGAGAAATTTTTGAAAGCGTAACAAAGCGAAAAGATTTTTACAGTGTTATATATGCACGAATGGTGAAAAACCTTTACAGTACACATGTCGATCAACGATGGAAAGACGTTTAAAATTCAAAATTTATAACCGGAAAATTTAAAAGTATTTTAAAAGGCAATAAATCACAACTGTTCCAATGTTACTATATCAGTTAATAAATTTTTACTCAAACAACATGATAAGTTCATGTTGTATATGTGTCTAAGCTGAGTCAGATCAGCATTGACTTGTTCAACAGATTTCTTTCATTCCCCCATGAATAAGTTTTATGGAACTAAGACATATCCAAGAGATCTAAAATACTTTGTAAGAAAACGTAGCGTACGATAGGGACTTAATGAACATATCAGCAGCTTGCTGATCTGTTGGAACATGCCCTGGCCAGATGTCTTTCTTAAACACTTGGTCTCTGATGAAATGATGTCTCTGTATATATTGTGAGACCTGGATTTGTTAATTGAGATTAATCGTAGGAATTAATCGATTGATAAATATTCTGGTGGTTTAGAATCTCTGTTTCGAGGTTTGAGTTGTATTTTCAGGTCGAGAACCATACTTAGAACAATTCTGGAGGTTTTCGTGATTTTGGTACTTTTGGGTAAAAGCTGGTTTTACAAGCTAGCAGCTGGTCGGTGGTGAAAACCAGTCGAAGCGTGTTTTGGTAACGCAGGGTATGAAACGCCGTCGTTTGCGTGAAGTCTGGTTGCGCGTGTTGTAATCAGCAGATGAGTTAGTGTAATTGCGTTAAGGGCTAAAACGACTGCGTTTAGATTAGTTGGCGCGACGTCGTTTGGATGTTGCGTCTGGTACCAGCTGGCGGGATTCGCGTGAGTATGCCTGCTGGTTGTTCAGCCGAAGAGGATGTCAACGCCAGTCAATGTTCCTGTAGCGCGAGGAGGAAACGTTGTCGTTTTGTTGTTGCGACTGGTACCAGCAGAGAGAAGTGTTATGCGTTGTTTTGTTCTTGCGACTGGATACCCAACTGCTGGTAGTGAGGATTGCGTATCCTATGCGACGTCGTTTGAGTAAGTTGGCGCGACGCCGTTTTGAGAACCAGCCGTTGGTTTGTTTTGCGATTGTTTTAGCGTTATTTGAGAAACCAACAGTTGGTTCTTGCGTCTGCGGGTTGTAGTATACCTGCTGGTTTGGGAGATCGATGGTGTCGAATGGTTTTGTCGTGGACAATTTTTGAATTGATTTCCATTCGTTGCAAGTGCTATTTATAAGAAGATTTGGCCTTCGATTTTAGACACCAGTTCCCATACTTAGAATATTTTCCAGCCTTTCGTTCTCTGTTTCTTTGAACCCTAGAGCACTGTTCAGCCGTGAGCTTTTCCGGCGAATTCCCTTCGTTTCCGGTGGTTGTTTTGCTCGTGCGAGGTAGCTTTGGACTCCTCTCGAGAAGCTTTGTCGATTACTACCATTCTTGGGGGCTGTGGTTAGCTAGAGCAAGGTCGCGAAGTTACTGTCTTGGCCGTGTGTTCGTCTTCGGGATTTCTTGCAGTGCTAATTATAGCTCAGAAATATTGAATTAAGGTACGGATTCGAGCTTGATATTGCTGGGAATTGGCGTGAGATTGAATGCTAGATGGCTGTTGTGTATTGAGGTGGATGTTGCTGTGTGCATACGTGATTTCTGTTGATTTTTTAGCTGCCCTATTATGCATACACGCATTTCCCATATTGCATTCATATTGTTATTACAGCCATTGTTCGTATCTTGTATTGCTGTTGTTGATTCTTACCAGGATGCGAGGGCGAGCTGCAATACCGCACTCTCATCTCCCTGCTGGGATCGTTAGCCACCATGCGTCGAGTGGTTAACTACCACAGTTCATGGGCGAGGCAACGGTAGGTTGAGTTGTTTGATGCATCTGGTATTCAGGTGTTGTTTCACGGCGAGTGGCTCATATTATCACACTGTGAACACACCTCGTGGCCACTGTTGTTGTAGATTCTTGAAGCTGTACTTGAGTTCCTTACCTCCCTTGTTGGTTGAGCCTTCCGTTGTTATCCGGTGTCTTATGCATAGCATCTGCATTTATCTTATGCATTCTTTTAGCTTTATCTGTTGCTCTCCGTACTGGGGTTTGACCCCATGTCCCTCTGGGGCTTGGTTTGTTTCCGTGTTTGTGTTGTTTTCAGGAAACCCAGGTTATACAGCTGGTCGTGGTTTTAACCCAGCTGGTGGTGCCCCAGGAGGTGGCTAGCGCGTCCCAGTTGCATATAGCATACTTATATATATGTATCAGTTAGCCCGGGGGATGCCCTGCGCTTCGTCGTTGTACCCGTAGTGGAGTCTGATACATGTTTTGGTTGTTGTATTTTATATTGTGGTTGTTGGATTTTAAACCGGGATCTATTTTGAGTATCGCTCTATTTTTAATTATATGTTTTAAACCGTCGGGCCTAAAAAGCGAAAATTTTACCCACTTTTTCATATGCTTCCGCATGTGTTTGGGTTTTTACTCTGTTTAGAGCACGAGGCCTGACAAATATGGTGGATTATGGAATGCAACACATGTTTCCGAGTGAATGCGATGGCAATTGTGTTGTATCAGAAGATTGGTGATTCAGTCGCATCAACACCATAGTCCTCAGTTGTTGCTGGATCCAAAGAATTTTTGAGTATAGCAGCCTCTAGATTCTAAGTACTCGTCCTGAGATGTCAACGTTGCTATGGACCTATGCTTCTTGCTAATGAGATAAGCCTATATCCCAAGAACTGACAAGTCTCACTTGTGCTACACCGATAAATCTTGAAACCTACGTAACCTGTATCAAATACCAATCAAATTGAAACTTGAGTTTTTGGGATACCAAATATCCACGTTCTGAGTGACCTTAAGATATTTTAAAATATGTTTTATAGAAATTTAATGGGTTTGTTTCGAATTAGCTTGGAAACTAGCACACATGCAAACAATGAACATGATGTTCGGTATACTAGCAGTTAAATATAATAGTCCTATTATCCCACGATACAAATTTACCTCAATGACAGTAGCAGTTTCATATTTGTCCAACTTGATGGATGCACTCATAAGAGTAGCAGCAGCTGAGCAGTTTTCCATCTTGAACTTCTTAAGAAGCTCCTTGGTATACTTAGAATGATTGATGAAGATTCCACCTTCAAGCTATTTGACTGTAAACCGAGGAAAAACGTCAGCTCGCCCATCATGCCCATATCAAACTTATCCTGCATCAATTTATATAACTTTTTGCACAGTTTAGGATTAGTCAATTCAAATATAATACCATCAACATAAATTAGAACAAGTAAAACATGATCATTTTAACAAATTTAAACAAGATTTTATCCACTGTTCCGATAATAAATCACGATAAATTAAAAACTTGGACAGAATGTCATACCAAGCTCTTCATACTTTTGTCAGACTATACAGAGCTTTATCTAGCTTATATACATAATCTAGGTTGATATGATCAATGAAGCTAGGAGATTGTGCAACATACACTTCCTCAGATAGTATGTCGCTCAAGAATGCAGTTTTACAAAATCCATTTGAAAGACTTTAAAATTTTAAATACAAAGTATATAAGATTTAATAGCTTATAATCTGGCTACATGTTTCATTGAAATATATTCCTTATTCTTGTCTATAACCTTGAGATACTAATCTGGCCTTATTTCTTACAACTTCTCCATTCTCATTTATTTTATTTCTAAAGATTCATTTAGTACCTATTACGGTCTGATCTGTTGGTATAGGGACTAGTTTTCAAACATTGTCTTGTTCAAATTGACTAAGTTCTTCTTGCATTGCTTCTATCCAGCTTGGATCGTTCAAGGTTTCTTTTTTTTTCTTAGGTTCTATATGTGATATTAATGCAAATTTAAATATTCATCCATTATCTGATCTTACGTCCTAAGTGGTGTAGTAGGGTTACATACGACAGTTAAGGTGGATGATTTCTAATCCACCGGAAACTAGGTCCACGAGAATCTACTTTAATTTGAGTAGCTTGTTCTTGTGGATCAGCTTTGTCCTCTTATGTTGGATCAACACCCTGATCAACAACTGGATTAGCAAGGTATACACCTACTGAATCAGTTTAGACTTCCTCAGCTGGGTCGACTTGATCATCTTCTCTAGAATCAGCAGGACTTTTGACATGTATCTCATCATCACTAGAATCAACAAGATGAGTATCATCTAAACTGTTAAATCATTTACAGTAGCATCAGAAGTATATCCAAATCTGGATTCATATAAAACAATATGAATGTATTCCTCAGCTGTCAACATTCTATTATTGAACACACGATAATGTTTGCTGACAGTTGAATCACCTAGAAAAAAGTACCAATATCAGCACGCACACCAAAAACAGATAAATTCATTTTTTCGTTATTGTGAATATAACATCTACAACAAAAAACTCTAAAGTATGAAATTTTATATTGTTTGCCATTCCAGATCTCATATGCTTTTTACCAAGATTCTTATTAATAATTAATCTGTTATGAGTATAGCATGCAGTATCCGCAGCTTCTGCCCAAACTTTATGAGAAATCCCAGAATCAGTAAGCATAGTTCTAACAGCCTCTTTCAGAGTACGATTACAACGCTCAGCTAAACCATTCTGCTAAAATGATCTAGGCACAAATAACTCATGTCTGATTCTTTTTATTATCAAGATAGAAGAATAATTGTTTGGTTTTAAAACTCTGTAACTTGATCACTCCTAATCCGATTGATAGAAATAGACTTCTTGTTTTGAACACGTTTCAAAATTTTTATTAGCTAGTCTTTAGTTTGATCCTTTGTTTTAAAAAATATTACCCAAGTAAAACTGGAGTAATCATCGATTATAACCAAGGTGTACCTCATAACCTTTAAGCTCATTACTTGTATACGACCAAACAAGTCCATATGCAACAACTCTAAACTCTGGGAAGAGTTACAACCTTTGTGTGAGGACTGTGATTAACTAAGGTAATTAGTAGCTTAATCATGCTTAGATTAAGGGTTAATCATCAGAGATTATCTAGCTTATAGAGCTATCATGTTTCACGCTAAGATGATGGTATAAGCTGTTCGGGTTTCAGCTTGGAGTTAGCATTGGCACGAGCTGTTGAGTGGCCCGTGCTGATTTTAGGTACTGTAGCAGATTTGGGGTCCAGTTTAGAGGTAAACTGGTATGTTATGCGAGCTAGTTTGATGTTTGGTAGCGTAAGTTGTTTATTATGGACCAGATTAGGCGCAAGTTGGTATGTAAGGACCGTGCTGAGTCCATGAGCTATTAGCAGCTTAGGAGTACTGTGTAGCAAGGAACAATAGACGTGATCTGTTCTGTGATCCTGAGCTGTTTCAGGTTTATGCGCTGTGATCTGTGAGCTTAGCGAACATATTTTGGCTTTGTAAGTTGTTTAGAGCATCCTAAGCTGATAGGTAGGATGCGTGCTGATTTGAGTTCCTCCAAGCTGAGTAGTGTGAACTGTTAGACCATGGTTCTAGTGTAATCTGATCTGTCTTGGTGTGAGCTGGTGGTATAGCAGCTCTAAGCTGCTATCGATTGAGTAGCAAACCATAAGCTGGGTTCAGCTTTGGAAGTTACGCAGCCTTATGGGCTGAGTAGTCAGATTAGGGACATTTTGTTGTGCTACTGGGATAAGTCAGCTGAGGCAAAAGCTGAGGGCATAGAACATGTTTGGGCGAAAGCTGTTGCTCTGCGTGAACTGATCAGTGCATGAACTGGTCTGTTGTTGTGAGCTATTTTGTTAGTCAGATCAGGTAGGTGTTGGCCTAGCTCTTATAAGCTGGTGGGGCTAAACCTGTGTATACGAAAGCTGAGCTGTTGAAGGACGTACTGTTCTGGATGCCCTGAGCTGGTCAGAGTGCATAATCTGGCCTGAGCTGTGAAGGTGTGATCTGCTAAGAGCCTGTGCTGTAGTGAGAGCGTGATGTGCTGTGGCAGTGTAATCTGTTCTGGAATTGCAAGTTGGATGAGCGTGTACCAGCTGAGGGAGAAGGCAGCGTGCTGGTTTATTCCTAGGCTGGTACCAGCTTGGGCCCCGAGCTGGTCGGTGGCACTATAGACGTGATCTGCCGGGTAGTGTGATCTGTTGAGACCGTGATCTGTTGATGTGTAAGCTGAGTGGCGTCTTCGTTCCTAAGTTGGAACAATGTCGGGTTCTGCGCTAATGGAAGACACTGTAGATGAGACCTGATCTGGGTACGTAAGCTGTTTTGTGATGCCCGAGCTGATTTGCTGTGCAAGCTGAACTGCTTTGCCTGGGCTGGTTACAGTGAAGAGATCTGAGATGATCTGGTATCGCTTTAGCTGTAATCTGTTGGAACGTGGTCTGTAGGGAGTGTGAGCTGTTGGTTCTGAGAGCTGGTCTGTGTGTGTGGGCGTGCAGAGTTGTACGATGGGCAGTTTACAGTGAAGAGGCCTGAGCTATGTTGTAGACACTGTAGCCGTGATTTGTTGAGCAGTGGATATAAATACCCTCTCGTTGACCAACACTTAGTCATTTAGATCACCCGTTCCTTATCTTCTTGTAGACGCTCCCGAGAGATATTTCCTAGCCCTAGTTACTGTTCACCCGACATAGAAATTTCCAGATCATCGGAGTTTGTCCGGTCAGCTTGGAGTGGGGGTACAACGGTTGGAAACACCTCTTCAAGTCCGAAGTTTCTATACCGGTTTGAAGTCGGGGAAGACCGGACGTTGGAATAGCTGAGAAACTGCGTGGGCTGTGTTCGTGATTTTCGGCGAGTGAGCTTCAGTTCAGATTAGAGCTCCCTGGTGGTTACTGTGAGCTACGAGCCCTAAGCAGTTGGCCGAGCGAAGCATGAGGTGTGTTTTGCTGTCAACCATGAGCTGTGTTGAGGTATTTTTCCAAGATTTGCGTAAGGTACGAATTGAGATTGTGTTTTACAGCTTGGTATAAGCATGTGAGCGTAGTGGTTGTAGGCTGATTTGCCTTATCTTGTCGTGTATATGCTGGGTGTGATTTATGTTATGCTTGTGCTGAGTAGCCGAGCTGATTCTGCTGTATTATGCCTGCTGTATCTAAGTTGTTTACCTGCTGTTATGCGTGAGCTGTGTGGCCGTGCTGCTTGTTGTTGTCGTGCTGTTGGCTATGAGCTGAGTTGCTCAGCCTAGGATCGCATGGTAGTACCTGGTCTATGTTGTTTTATTTCCTGCGATCGAATTTATATAGCTGCTGCGTATGCTATTCTGTACTGTTATACTTACCGTGCTGATTTATGATGTTTCTTTGTTCTGAGTTGCTTATGTGTTGAATTTTTATGCATTGTTTGTGAGCATGATTCTGTCTTTCATTCATGCATAACATATTGAGCATGTTTCCTTGAGAACCGATAATCACTGATTCAATTTGCCGGCTGAGTCGCCGTGCTGAGAATCCAATGCTATCGCTGAGTCGTAATAGCCAGCTGAGTCGCTGTGATCTGGATTCTGCTGAATTATTGAGATTTATTTCCAGCTGAGTCGCTGTGCTTTGGATTCCGATGTTGAGTTGTTGTTTCCACCTGAGTCGCTGTGCTTGTTGTTGATGAGCCTCGGTACCCCTTCATGCATTGCACGACACATGTTTCATGCTTTATTTGATAGCTGTTGATGATTTGCTCTTCGTACTGAGGTTTGAACTCGTTTGTTTTCCCTTGGGACTGCATTGGTCGTGTGTTGGCCATTGCAGACTTTTTCAGGTAGTCAGCTGGTCCGTGAGGTGTGACAGCTGGTGCAGTCCCAGGCGTAAGTTCCCAGTTACGTATCTATATATGCTATATCGAGTCATTGTCAGGGGATACCATGTGTAGTTGTTGTGTATTTGACTTGATTGAATTGCATGTATATATGTTATCTGTTGAGGCCGTCGACTTTTGATTTAAAGTCCTTATTTTGAGTATCAGCATACTTTGAATGTTGTATTTTAAGTCAGACCGAAAAGAAAAATTTTAGCCACTTTTTAAGATTCCGTGTTTTATGTGCCTAATCTCTGATTTAGGGCACCGGGCCTGACACTTTGTCCATAAAAGTGGATTATAATTGCTTTCCAAGTTGACAGACATAACAAATTTTATATTTTATAAAAGCCATTTTAGGCAGATCGGGAGACCAAATCATGTTTACAAAAACTGAAAATGTTTTTAAAATTTATATGATTCATGTGCTTATTTACAACCATGATTTTGAACTATCATAAATTAAGCATATAGGTTCAGCTACCAGCTGATCTGACCAATTCACCTTGTAGGTGTTTTTTCAAATCTATGTACAGTAAGTATAGTCATACTATTTGGGATCTGAATTATGCAAGTGTGTTTGTGAAAATTAACCACATAATCATTATCTCACAGTTGCTTATGTTAATCAGACTGTAACAAAGATTTTCAACTAACAACACGTCTCTGATGATTATGTATCATGAACAATCTTACCCTTACCCATGTTTCATTTCAAATGGTCACCAAATATGATCTTAGATATGCTGGTCTGATTGATATCTGATAACAACATGGGATCACTTGTCATGTGTCTCGAGCAACCATTATCGAGATATCAGGTCTATCATCTCAACAAATATTTCCTTCTGACCTGCAAAGAGAAAACAAAATTTGGTTCCAATTTATTTGGGGTCCAGATTGGGTTAGCTTTTTCGGGACCCACACTTGAATCACTCTAAAAGTTCTCCGCTACGTGCGTCCTGATAAGTTTGTGCATAACCAGTGTTGAGTTCAATTGGAATTATTTTTACTCAATGATCAACATATTTTTTCTTTTATGAACCCTTGTTATGGCATTGTCTTTCCTTCTTTGAGTCATGATTTAGCTGGTTCCGTTAAGGAGAACTTGAATTGGAGCATGCTTTTCAACCTGTTCTTCAGCTAGCTAGGCTTCAAACCCTCTGGTTCAACATATCCTGTTCCATATTTCCGAGTAGGATTCAGCTGTGTCTCAATCTGATCACCATTCTTAACAGATTCAAGGGTGATATGTGTCATGCTGGCTTTGACAAGTTCATTGTCTTGAAATTATCATTAATCTCACTTGAGCTGCTTTCACCACTGTTAAAGCTCAAGTCCGATTTATCATTCAATGGATTTTTTGGACCTCATGCAACTTGTTCAAAATAGAAGATTTTGTCGAGGAGCTTACAGGCTAGTTGTTTCAATCTTGATTTTCATTAAGCATCTCGTTGGACTCGGTTCGTAGTTTTTCATTCTCTAATTATCAACCGCGTTTACTCAACCGCATCTTGAGGTTGTATGATTCTCCAAGATGTGAATAGATTGATTCATCTAATCTATCTACTAGAGTTCTGTTTTTAGTTTTAACATCCTCAAATGTTTGTGATGACATTTTGTTCTCATCAGCCATCTCAATTAGTGCTGAAATTATGTTCTCATGTGTAAACTCATTATTAGAAAAGTTGAGTACCTTTTCACTGTCATCATCCATTTGACAATGAACTTCATCATTTTCGATTTCACTTGAGGAACTGCTTATGGTGCTCTCATCAAAATCTGAATCAGCCCACTTGCTCTTATTCTCCTCTACAACAAGAATCTTCTGGTCACGTTTTTTTTCCTGAATGACCTCTTGTCATTCTTGTGTTGTCTATGATCTGATAACTTTTTTGTCATCCTGTTAAGCTTGGTGCAATCTACCATGAAGTGACCAGTCCCATAGTTAAAATGAGTTAAATCAGTAGCCCGTTCTGATTTACGAGCTTTATTTGTAAAAGAAGTAGATTTATATTTTCTCATTAATTTTCCAAACTCTTTATGAAGAGAGGCATGAAGTCGTTGCTGAGCTATTTTGTGGTCTTCTGAGGCTTCTTCTCAGTAGCCGTTAGGGCCTTAGTAGGTTGAGAGGTTGATGACTCGCCCTCTGATCTGATTTCTAGCTCAAACTCATAGGCCTTCAGATCAGCAAACAAGTCATGTAGCTCCAACTTGTTAGGGTCCTTAAACTCTTGCAGTGCCATCGTATTTACATCTCACTCTTTGGGAAGATATCTCATCACCTTCAGTACCACCTCCCTATTGATGTATTCTTTCCAATATCTACGAGTTGCAATGCTATGCTTCCTAACCGTTCATCAAGCTCTACAATGGTTTTCTAGGCTTCATCATGATTGCGCCGGATTTCTGGGTTTATGGTAAATTAAAGATTGAGAGAATTAGAGAGCTAAAGATTTGCTGTTAAACATTTAACTATCATACCAACAGTTGTAGTCTAATGATATGTCCAGTTTATTAAATCACAACATATCCCCCCATAATTGCTAATAGTATGCTGTTACTTTTATTTTAATACATTCAAGTTAATCATAAAAAATTTGGACAAACATACGTCAGCAGACATTAATATCTATCTATCTATATGCTCTATTCGTTATTAATTGATTAAATTAGATTAAATGGTATAGATCTGAAAATACATCGTACTAATTTCACGGATCTATGGTGGTTTCTCTTCGTGAAATCAACAATGTCGACGATTTCTCAGATATGCTTACCTTTTCGATTCAGGCTTGACGTTTATTCACAAGTTGCACTTTTATGAACAGAAAATCGTTGCCAGTTGAACGCACACTCCATTTCAGCTCTCGCATGCTACTCAGCTCTCGCGCACACAGATCGTGTGCCCTACAACACAGGAGTAATATCACACCAACAGATCAGATCACGTTCTCTACAGCTTGCGTGCCTCTAACAGATCAGATCACGCTCTCTACAGATTGCGCGCTTCAAACAGCTCTCACCAAATCTGACATATCATACAGCTCACGCTTGTTTGGAAATCGCAACCAGCTCTCAGCTAATCTGATCATCCTATCCGCTCACCACTGACCCTAAAGCTATCAATAGCCTTCACCTAAGCTGTTCTACACTATCGAGTTACGCGTAAATTGGTTTTATCGAATAGCTCGGACAACACTCACGATCTGTCTACTCAAACGATATTATTTTGGATATGTAATAGACTGGTTTGAGCTATGCTATGATGACTTAATGTTTTACAATTTTTAAATTGTTTAATATTGCCGATGTCATGAGTCTCGGTCTCGGGGCGTGACATTTTAGTGGTATCAGAGCTCGCCAGGTTCATAATCCAGCTGGGAAACCAAATCTGAAATTTTCAAGGTCCGGGAAGAATTTCAGACTTTGGCGAGAGACCAGTGCTGCCCTCCGAAAACATGCTTTGCCTTTTCGTTTAAAATTTTAATAACTTTTTGTACAGGACTCCGATTTCTGTTCCGTCAGCTGTTCTGATATCCCTATGGTTAGTATCTTCTGTTTATGGATTAACCTCACGACTTTATATTTTTGGACGTATCCTCGATTTTAGGAAATGACCCCTTCCGTCCCCCGTACTCGTGCTGCGGCTGCCCTCCGTATGAAACAAATTGCCCTCGATAACCAAGACCGCACAATTAGGCGCCTTAGAGCCCAGTTAGCCACTCAGAGACGAGGATTGGCCGCCACGAAGAAGGAACTTGAAGAAACGCAAGTAGCCGTAGAAGCCTCACACAAGGTCATTGCCGGACTGACCGAGATAGGCCTTAGCCTGTCCAAGAAAGTTGAGAGAATGAAAGTTAAGAAACAACAAGTTAGAGCAAACCATGTTGAGTGCCATCAAAAGTTCCAGGCTCGCATCCACGAAGCCGAAGACTCGATGAAAGCTCAACACTTGATCATCGAGGCCCTAGTGGATGAGAAGGACAGCCTACTTCAAACCATCCACGGTCTCCAAGAAGCCAACAATGCCCCTGCCCCATTCGATGGTGATTGGGAGGAAGAACCGGAAGGAGAACCGGAAGAGGAAGAGATTGAGGATATTCCTCTGGGCGAGGGAGAGATAGACGATGAATAGGATATATTGTAGATTTGTATTCAATTCATCTTTCTATTCGAATAAATTGCTTAACCTTCAAGATACCTTATTTTCGACCTTTCACAGTTTTATACCGCCATTCTTAATAAGGACTCCCTATGACAGAATATGGCAGGCGATCGTAGAAGCGACAGGAACAATGGAGGCGAAGGGCCCTCAAACAACGGAACTGGTCTTAGCAGAGAAGACCTAATGGCGATAGTTACAATGGTTGCCACAACGCTTCAAGGGTTGGTTGGTCCCAACCACAACCAAGCTCCCCCTCCTCCCCCTCCAACCCGTGGGACGAAGTTTTATTACGAGTCCCTACGTAAGAACAAAGCCCCCACCTTTGATGGAAGCCACGACCCCGAAGTTGCCCAAACCTGGATGAAGAACATCGAGACGCAGCTTCGACTCCTGGAAGTCCCAGGCGCAGTCAAAGTGGATGTGGTAACACCACTCCTCGACAGTAAAGCTGGGAAATGGTGGGAAGCTGTTGAGCCCACCATGACTGCCAATGGATAAGCTATGACGTGGCAGAGGTTTCGAGAAGCATTCTTGAAACAGTACTTTTCCATGGAAGTACGAATGCAGAGGATCAGCGAGTTTGAGACCTTCACTCAGACCGCAGACATGTCGGTTGTAGAGTATACCTCCAAGTTCAATTCGTTGGGCACCTACGTCCCAACGATTATGGCGGATAACACTCTAAAGCTACACCGATACAAGAAGGGTCTCAACAGCCGTATCCAGTCAGCCCTTGCAGTTTACCAAGCCACGAGTCTTGAAGACTTGATGGGAGCTGCAATCCGCGCTGAGACTGACATAAAGAGGCGGGAAGCGGACAACAAAAACAAGCGCCCCCTCAATGCTCAGGCTTCGCAAGGTGGACCTAGGAACAAACGGCCAAACTTCAGCAACCGCGGCTCAGCTCCTACACAGAGTTACCCGGCATTGCCCATTTGCTCCACCTGCGGCCAACGTCATCCTGGAGACTGTCGCAAGCAGAGCGGTGCATGCTTCAAGTGTGGAAAGTTGGGTCACCGAATTGCGGATTGTCCGGAGAACCAAGGCACAAAAGAGGGATCGAGCAATGCGGCTCCGAACAAGCCAAGGCCTAGGGAGGATAAGCCCAATGCTCGTGTGTTCGCAATGACACAGGAAGAAGCTGAAGACGCCAGCGATGTGGTG
>KV011200.1:8873-30051 GCA_001598015.1 Dorcoceras hygrometricum | reverse complement strand
CCAACCACACCGAAAGAGAAGCCACATGGGAAGTGGAAGAAAAGATGCGAAGCCAATATCCCTACCTTTTCGATAATCAGAGTAACCAGAGTTTCGAGGACGAAACTTCTTTTAAGGAGGGAGGGATGTGAAAACCCGAAAAAAAAAAATCGGGTCAAACCAGATCTCACATGGTCAACGCAGGTTTGTGGGAGAAATCTGCATTCGAGAGGCGCAAGCATCCACCGCATTTTTTAGCAAAACGACAGCGTTTAGTTAAGATCTGTTTTGGGCGCGCGATGGAGAGATCTGATAGGCATCGCACGGGAAGAATGCGACGTCGTATGATGGGATCTGATTTGCGTAGCGAGAAATCTGATTTACAGCAAACGTCGTCGTTTTGTATAGCGACTACGCAAATTTTTACCTGCTGGTCGAAAATCAGCAGGTAGTCGAAATTCAGCAGTTGATGGCGTGAGAATAAAACGCCGTCGTTCGTGGAACCAACAGTTGCACGTCGAATTAGTTACTGAAGCGGGAAGGATGATACGTCATCGTTTTAGTAACTACGCAATTTCAGCAGTTGGCCATTCGTGATCAGCAGACGAAGAAAAATCGGCTGGTGCGAGGAGACCAGCTGGAGAGCTAAGCAACGATGACGTCAGCAAGTAACGTCAGCAATCAGCAGGAAGTAACAGCGCAAACCAGCAGTTGGTATTTGAAGTTTAGCGATAGCAAAACGATGTCGTTTGAATAAGTCGACACGATAGCATTTTGCCTTCGCGCTAAAGATTCAGCAGGTGGCTGGTGCGATGATGAAAACCAGCAGATAGCTACGATTATCTTGAATCAGCAGGTGCGTTACTTAAAGATAATCAGCAGGTGCTTTACAACGATATCAAAACGGTGTCGCTTGAATAAGTCGACACGACAACGTTTTGACTCAACGCTAACGATCAGTCGTTGAGTTTGAAAAGAAACCAGCAGCAACGATTCAGCATCGACACAAATTCAGCAGCAACGCAACTTCAGCAGCTAGCGTTTAGCGACGCAGACTTCGTCTTCTCCACGGAAATTCTCGACGCAAAGCAAGGTTCTCTGTACAGAAAGCTTCACCATGGTAATTCGAAAAGATTCCTCACGCGTAAAAAGGCAGATTTCGTGCAGTAACCGTCGAATTGAGAGAAGTAATGGACAATTAAAACTCGTAAATCATGCGCGTGTAACAGTCGACGTAATGATAGGGAATTAAGAGCCTTTAATGGAGGACGCTCGAATTCCTCACCTCTGCGCCTATAAATACCAGAGGACAACCACAGAATTTTTCACACCACTCGAATAGCCAAATTCCTACGTAAGTTGCGACGTGTTCAGAAGTTGTGCTACCAGATATCTCATCGAAATCCTGCTAGCAGTTGTGCGAAGTTCAGCAGAAGTCGTACGACAATTCCCGATTTCGTGCTACCAGATTTTCACCCGCAGAATTTAAACAGTAAGTGGGCTTTTGCTAATATGTATTTCGTTGGTTATATTATCTATATTCATTTTGAAAGTTCAGTTCTTCGTCTACTGTTCGAGCACCTTTCATTCAGATTGGTTTATCTCATTCAAACTCCGCTCGCACTGATTTTTGCTTTCGTTATATGGGTCTACGGAATATTCCGGATTTCTGGGTTACTGTGTGTAACTAATGGCCTCGACCCCTTAGAGGAGTAAAACTTAGGGACTGATCAGTAAACCATAGATACGATTCTGTCATTATATGGGTTTACGGAATATTTCGGCTTTCTGGGTTACTTGGTGTAACTAATGGCCTCGACCCCTTAGAGGAGCAAAACTTAGGGACTGATCAGTAAACCATAGATACGAAGTAATCATCAGTGCTATCTGTCAAGCTATGCTATCTGTTATGCTATGCTATCTGTTCTGCTATGCTATGCTCTGTTATGCTATGCTTTGCTATGCTATGCTCTGTTCTGTCTAAGCTCTGTTCTGAAATCTGTTGTTCAGTATATGTATAAGTATATTTTGTATGCTCGAATGGTATCCCCCACTTGCTGAGTGTTTCCCCAAACACTCACCCCTTACTTCTCCACCCAGATAATAATGAAGAGCAGGTAGAAGAAGAACAAGATCAGTTTTGGGGCTGGTGAAGATTTCGTTTTGTTGATGTAATTACATTTTAAGTTTTTCGCTTCCGCTATTATTTTTCTGATTTTCCGATGTAAAAACAATATTATTTTGGATATGTAATAGACTGGTTTGAGCTATGCTATGATGGCTTAATGTTTTACAATTTTTAAATTGTTTAATATTGCCGATGTCATGAGTCTCGGTCTCGGGGCGTGACATCAGGTCTATCATCTCAACAAATATTTCCTTCTGACCTGCAAACAGAAAACAAATTTTGGTTCCAATTTATTTGTGGTCCAGATTGGGTTAGCTTTTCGGGACCCACACTTGAATCACTCTAAAAGTTCTCCGCTACGTGCGTCCTGATAAGTTTGTGCATAAACAGTGTTGAGTTCAATTGGAATTATTTTTACTCAATGATCAACATATTTTTTCTTTTATGAACCCTTGTTATGGCATTGTCTTTCCTTCTTTGAGTCATGATTTAGCTGGTTCCGTTAAGGAGAACTTGAATTGGAGCATGCTTTTCAACCTGTTCTTCAGCTAGCTAGGCTTGAAACCCTCTGGTTCAACATATCCTGTTCCATATTTCCGAGTAGGATTCAGCTGTGTCTCAATCTGATCACCATTTGCTTAACAGATTCAAGGGTGATATGTGTCATGCTGGCTTTGACAAGTTCATTGTCTTGAAATTATCATTAATCTCACTTGAGCTGCTTTCACCACTGTTAAAGCTCAAGTCCGATTTATCATTCAATGGATTTTTTGGACCTCATGCAACTTGTTCAAAATAGAAGATTTTGTCGAGGAGCTTACAGGCTAGTTGTTTCAATCTTGATTTTCATTAAGCATCTCGTTGGACTCGGTTCGTAGTTTTTCATTCTCTAATTATCAACCGCGTTTACTCAACCGCGTCTTGAGGTTGTATGATTCTCCAAGATGTGAATAGATTGATTCATCTAATCTATCTACTAGAGTTCTGTTTTTAGTTTTAACATCCTCAAATGTTTGTGATGACATTTTGTTCTCATCAGCCATCTCAATTAGTGCTGAAATTATGTTCTCATGTGTAAACTCATTATTAGAAAAGTTGAGTACCTTTTCACTGTCATCATCCATTTGACAATGAACTTCATCATTTTCGATTTCACTTGAGGAACTGCTTATGGTGCTCTCATCAAAATCTGAATCAGCCCACTTGCTCTTATTCTCCTCTACAACAAGAATCTTCTGGTCACGTTTTTTTTCCTGAATGACCTCTTGTCATTCTTGTGTTGTTATGATCTGATAACTTTTTTGTCATCCTGTTAAGTTTGGTGCAATCTACCATGAAGTGACCAGTCCCATAGTTAAAATGAGTTAAATCAGTAGCCCGTTCTGATTTACGAGCTTTATTTGTCAAAGAAGTAGATTTATATTTTCTCATTAATTTTCCAAACTCTTTATGAAGAGAGGCATGAAGTCGTTGCTGAGCTATTTTGTGGTCTTCTGAGGCTTCTTCTCAGTAGCCGTTAGGGCCTTAGTAGGTTGAGAGGTTGATGACTCGCCCTCTGATCTGATTTCTAGCTCAAACTCATAGGCCTTCAGATCAGCAAACAAGTCATGTAGCTCCAACTTGTTAGGGTCCTTAAACTCTTGCAGTGCCATCGTATTTACATCTCACTCTTTGGGAAGATCTCTCATCACCTTCAGTACCACCTCCCTATTGATGTATTCTTTCCAAGATCTACGAGTTGCAATGCTATGCTTCCTAACCGTTCATCAAGCTCTACAATGGTTTTCTAGGCTTCATCATGATTGCGCCGAATTTCTGGGTTTATGGTAAATTAAAGATTGAGAGAATTAGAGAGCTAAAGATTTGCTGTTAAACATTTAACTATCATACCAACAATTGTAGTCTAATGATATGTCCAGTTTATTAAATCACAACATATCCCCCCATAATTGCTAATAGTATGCTGTTACTTTTATTTTAATACATTCAAGTTAATCATAAAAAATTTGGACAAACATACGTCAGCAGACATTAATATCTATCTATCTATATGCTCTATTCGTTATTAATTGATTAAATTAGATTAAATGGTATAGATCTGAAATACATCGTACTAATTTCACGGATCTATGGTGGTTTCTCTTCGTGAAATCAACAATGTCGACGATTTCTCAGATATGCTTACCTTTTCGATTCAGGCTTGACGTTTATTCACAAGTTGCACTTTTATGAACAGAAAATCGTTGCCAGTTGAACGCACACTCCATTTCAGCTCTCGCATGCTACTCAGCTCTCGCGCACACAGATCGTGTGCCCTACAACACAGGAGTAATATCACACCAACAGATCAGATCACGTTCTCTACAGCTTGCGTGCCTCTAACAGATCAGATCACGCTCTCTACAGATTGCGCGCTTCAAACAGCTCTCACCAAATCTGACATATCATACAGCTCACGCTTGTTTGGAAATCGCAACCAGCTCTCAGCTAATCTGATCATCCTATCCGCTCACCACTGACCCTAAAGCTATCAATAGCCTTCACCTAAGCTGTTCTACACTATCGAGTTACGCGTAAATTGGTTTTATCGAATAGCTCGGACAACACTCACGATCTGTCTACTCAACTGAGGACACTAGGCACGTCCCCAACCTGATAATAGCTTAGAGCTGCTACACTGTCAGCTCACACTATGACAGATCAGACCGTACGATCTCAGCACGGGCTAAACCGCATAGAACCACCAGACAGCTTACACAACCTCAGGTCAGATTGCACCCTTTCAATTCAGCTCAGGATGATGTATCCAGCTTTCGATGTCTCAACCAATAGACGACGCTTTCAGATCAGCTCACGCACCCTGGTCTCAAGGTACGTACTCGAATCAGCTCGCGATGGTCAACAAAACTCTCCAGGGTCAACTCAGCTTGCGATGCTGCGTAACTCCCAAAGCTGTAACAAGCTTACGCCTACGTCCTAAACCGCTATCAGCTCAGACCGCTGCACTGGATTCGCTCACACTAGTGCAGCATCAGCTCATGTCATGTACTCAGCACGACTAAACACAACACATGACTTATCTGCCAGCCTGCACCCAATCTGGTCCAACTCGATCAGCTCACATCACGAAACTTCGGACCAGCTCGCATAACTACACAACAAGCTTGTAAGTTGAACCTCTCATACTATACTGTTGGAGTGCAATAATTGCCTCTACTAGGTAGAGCGATTGAACCGTGGCGCTTGTGTTGCTATACGGTTTAAAAGATTGGAGTTGCACCGTTACCACTAGCTATAGCTTTTGGTAAAGCGGCAAGCGCTCGGTCCTACAATTGGTATCAGAGCCAAGGTCACGGGTTCGATTCCCATTGATTGCAAGGAGTGCAATAATTGGGAGGGAGATTTTTGGAGTGCAATAATTGCCCCTGCTAGGTAGAGCGATTGAACCGTGGCGCTTGTGTTGCTATACGGTTTAAAAGATTGGAGTTGCACCGTTACCACTAGCTATAGCTTTTGGTAAAGCGGCAAGCGCTCGGTCCTACATATACATCATGTGCACTCCGAATTGATAAAGTTTTTCAGTAATCGCCAATCAACTTATACTCCTAAGATCAGCATAGACCACCCGAATAGCTCGCACCAGTGCTGATCTAAACTGCAACCCAAAGCAGCTTTCTTTGAACTTGTACGTAAACAAAAGGAAGCTGGGTATTTGCATTTATGTGGTTTGGACTCAACGAGAAAATGAATATTCCTTCCCTATTGTGCACGATCGGTGGGCTGAATTTAGGAGAAAAGAACTTTTATAAGGGTTTGCTAGGGCTAAGGATAAAATAGTACAGTTGTCTGTATTTCCTTCACAACAGTAGAAGCTTGAATAATTATACGACTTTATGTGAAGGGATACGTTATCACTGAAAGCTGCCAATGGTAATTGTCATGGACCGGATGTACTACTTGAATTGTGTTAAAAAAACGAGATAAACACGGGATTGGTTTCCAGTCCTGCAATAATCCGGCATACCAAACACAGCCTAAATAAAATTGATGAAAGAGAGATTTGACTCCTATAAACTTTATTTCGAGAAATATTAGTTTAATAATCGGTTAAAAAATTCTCCAAATATTATTCCGATTCTCCGTTTTCTTTTTGTTTTCAACATTACCAACTTATAATATTTTTTAATGATTCATCATAACTTATCATTTTTGAAAAATATAGAATAAATCGCAAACAATCCTCTAAATGGCATGATTATTTATTTGTTGGAGATACTAAACCACTCTACATATCTATTTGATGACACTAAAATAAAATTATTAAAAATACATGAGCACATAGTTCTTCGCTATCTGTAAAATAGCCGTTGTACAGAGGAAGCATTATGCCGACAGGTGGTGGAAGCCTTGCCAGCCAGTTATTCGTTAGAAAATAAATAATAAAAGCAATTATATCACATTCCACTTTCCAAAAATCACAAAAACTTTCTTCTACGGCGATGCTTACCTATTCCCCCTCCCTTACGTAATCACCGTTTCACATAGTTCGATCCTTAAAACGATAACGTAACTATCATTCAATTCCACTAAAGACACAGGAATATGGCGCTGTTACCCTAATTACACAATCCCTTGAAAGGCCCATTTCACACCATATTCATACGCTTCTCTCTGCTTCTCTATTTGATAATCTTGTTAACTGTTAGGCTCTGTAATTTTTGATAAATGTACTCTGTATATGGTTAATCGCATGTGTATGTGGGATGTCTCCGGAGTTTGATGTGTGGGGTTTGTTGACTTGTGGGAATGAAAGTGCTGCAATTTGACGCAGTTTTGAGTAAATTATTCAGCTTTTTTTGAGTTGTTGGGAAATCTGTCGTCAATTATCGCGGAGGTATTATTATTTGTTGATTTTCTTACTGCTGTTTTAGTATTTGAGTGATACCTACGATGCGATTTGTTTATTTCTCTATTGATTAGTGATGACGGTGACTGCGTAGTTGTTGGTTAATTCTTAATTACTCGGTTCGTATTGTTGTCCGTTTCTTCGTGGTTGTGGTTTCAATCGGAGAGAGTTTCTGAATTGCTGCTTTGGATAGAAGGACTTGATCTGAGGATTGTGTCAGGAAGACTGGATTATTGTAAATGGGAATTTGAAATTACTAAAACTAACTTAAACTTTTGAGGTTGAGGTATTTGATGTATAATTTTCTGTGTGTGTTTTTATCAGAACTGAAATCTAAGTCCATCAAATTCCTCCCATCTAAAGCCCTTAAAGAAAGCACCCTGAATGCTAAGTTACTGTATATTCTTATTTGTCATTTGCATGTTGGTAATCAATTGGAATTCTTTGTACTTCTCTTGCTGATTGGTCATTCCTGAGAGAATTTCTCGGCAAGTTTAAAATGGAAACTGAGCTAATTGGAGATGAAAATTGTTTTGTTTGTCATTGCATGTTGATAATCACTTGGAATTCTTTACTTTTCACGCTGATTGGTTATCTGAGAAAGAATTTGTGGGCAAAAATTTAAATGGAAACTGCACTTGTAATTAGAGATGAAAATGGTATTTTTATACCATGGAAGCTACGTGTATCCATTTATAAGCTGGTGCTTCAGAATTTCCTCTTTCTTGCAGGAATTTTGTTCTTATGATAGAACTAAGAGATGGCAACTTTTAAGGATATCGGGATTGCAGCAGGGTTTAACATCCTCTTTGCAGTAGCTTTCCTTGTCGCATTTGCCATCTTACGGCTTCAGCCATTTAACGATCGTGTATATTTTCCAAAATGGTACCTCAAGGGCTTGAGATGCAGTCCAACGACTTCAGGCTTGTTTGTGAGCAAATTTGTGAATCTCGACTGGAAATCATATATTAGGTTTTTGAACTGGGTTCCAGATGCACTTAAAATGCCAGAACCAGAGCTCATTGATCATGCTGGGCTGGATTCGGCAGTCTATTTGCGAATTTACTTGCTGGGGTTGGTTTAGTTATCTCAATTTTTTTGTCATGGCCATGCATACTACATCAAATTGAACACTGAATTTTTTAGATTCATGCATTTCATTGCTATATGTCCTGTCCAGCTTGAATGTGTGAAAGCTAATTGCTATGCAGACTGAAGATTTTTGTACCTATTTCGATACTTGCATGGGCTATTCTGGTTCCGGTCAACTGGACTAATCACACCTTGGCTAAAGCTGGAATACAAGACAAGCTCGAGTACAGTGACATTGACAAGCTTTCTATTTCAAACATTCCGGAAGCGTCAAATAGGTAGGAGGTTTCTCATCTTTGAAATTGAGAAGATTGCAGGAGTTCCTTTAAATTTTGGCACCATCAACAATGTTAATTTACCATTAGTCCATTCTATAACCCTGCTTTGCAGGCCAAAAACACACTTGACTGATTCATAGTTGTTTGAAGCCTGTTCTGGTTGGGGTATTTGTAATAATGAATAGGCATTCCTTAATGGTTATCTCTGAAATTTATGACTAATACCTTTGGGCAACTAACAGGTTTTGGGCTCATGTCATTATGGCCTATGCCTTTACTCTTTGGACATGCTATACTCTGTCAAGTGAGTATGCAAAGATTGCAGCAATGCGCTTACATTTTCTTGCTTCAGAAAGACGTCGTGCTGATCAATTCACGGTAAGATGCAATTTTTTTTGTTTCCGTTAGTTTGGAATGTAGACTGTTGAACTAAGAAAAGTGTGGATCATGTGATGGCACTAAGTTATGTGATACTCGCTCTCAGTAAATAAATACTTGAATTGCCTGCATTTTTGAGGAATACACAGTAGCTACCTTGAAAACATAGGTTGTAGTAGTGTGATTATGCAGAAACATTTTATTGTTGTGAATTCTTGCCTCACACACTAGCCGTTTTCTTCCTGAATTTGAAACCTACTGCTTCTTTCGAGAAATTTATTCAAAACGACATGATGTGAGTTGTTCAATTTTATTAAGTTCAACTTTTGTCTCTATTGAGAAACACGTTGCAGCATCCATTTGTGTTGAATTACCGGCTATCAGGATGTGGTAAATGTTTAGAAGACTTGATCAATGAAGAAGTCATGTCGTGTTTGTTACACTATGTTTGGAGGAATTAGAAGATTTGGAATTGGAATTGAATTTAAAAATGATTTAGAATTCCATTTTATGGTAAATGATCCTTAAATAAAGTTTTAAAAAATAAAATTGAGTTTCTAATTATGATACATTCGGTATTTTAGATATAAAATAAGATATGGAGGAATAAAAGATTTGGAATTGGAATTGAATTTAAAATTTTGGATTTAGAATTCCATTTTATGGTAAATGATCTTAAGAATTGGATTTGATATAACAATATTTTTTGATATTTTAAACAATACTTCTTTTTCATCTTGTTTTGTCAATAATGAATGCTCATATATTGTTTGTTATGCTACTAAGGACAAAAATATATGAAAGACAAAACTAGTTTACAAACACAAGAAAATAATATTTTCTTGAATAAAGTTTTAATAATGAAAGAAATAAAGTTTTAAAAATAAAATTGAGTTTCTAATTATGATAGATTAGGTATTTTAGATATAAAAATAAAATATTTTCTTTAAGTTAGTCTAAAATATTTTTTATTTGATTTTGAATTAATTTCTCAAATATATGATATAGTTTTAGAAGGTAAAGTTGCTAGAGATGATAGAGAAAGTCAAGCAACGGTTAAGATGGTAGGAGTTCGTTAAATAAAATTCTATGTTTTGGTGATAACAAAATCATCTCAGAGATAAGTCGATTAGATCAGGCTGGATCTAACAACGTCTTTAGACAATCAGATCAGAGCATAGCTGAGTGAGGACAATTCAGAGTAGATCGGATTAGCTTAGAGCATTTAAAAGCATATTAGCTTAGATCAGTTAAGAGCAGATCAGATTAGTGTAGAGCAGTTCAGTTTAGATCAGAAGCGCATATCAGATCAGCTCAGGATTTCAGTTCATAACAGAACAAAGCAAATTGAAGAGCGGATCAGATTAGAGTTTCGTTGCTCGAGGCATTGACTTGAAAGAGCCTTTATAGTCTTTGAACAACTTTTTGGATACAATCAGAATATATCATAGTTGTTAATGTACAAGGATTGCTTGTTTTGAGCAAAAAGGAGGTGCATTTAATGAAGCAGTACGGAGCGAAGTACAAAAAAATTAAATGCACATTTTTTACTCGGAAGCAATCCTACGAGGATTTATCGGCTGAGTCTATTGGTAATATTTATTACAATTGAATTCGAAGACTACAAAAGGAGCAGACTTTGAAGATCAGAACAACGATGCGATAAGCAACTAATGCGACAAACACGGACGAAGCTATCAAAAATCCCTCATCATCTTCAGAAGATCATCTCTTTGTTATTCTCTGTTGTTCAGATCTTCTGTTCTTATTTCAGCAGAGTTGAAAGAGAATTAGGCTATTCATATCGTTTTTCATGCTAAGCCTTTTATACCAAATGCATATAACAGCATCTATGCCGTCATAAGAAGAGGTATTATGACTTTAGACCGGATGCTGCCTGATTGACCGGTTTAGGATATTTTGTATCTTTCTCAAAGTCTTCCGGTGAAAATTCTTCCAGATCGGAAGAAAGTGAGACGTAGAAGCATTGATTCGAAATTTCAGAAACAAATCTCTATCCTTATTTGATTTCAATTTGCACACTTTCATATTAATTGTTCAATGATCGATTAGCTTTTTCAGCATATTATTTTATTACTCAAGAGATCAACAGAGACTGAGTTCTGCTATAAGGTGGTAATTCGGCTGATTTGTAAAAGTCATAATTCAAAAGAGTTTATTCATCCTCCTCTAAACTCTGTCTGATATTGTTCGATCCTATCAGAGTTGCCAATAAGTGAATTTAAGAATCTAAGTTCGAGTTTGCTGGAGGATTGAAACAGAGATGTTTTACATAGGCTACGAGCTGGGTGGCTGATATAGAGTCGAGAATCAGGTTTCCTTTGTGACTGTAAATAATGTTTTGAGGCTTAATTGAAAGTTTTTTAGAGCAGTAGTTTGAACCGCTTTGTTATATAAACGTGAATGTTGGACTATGAACCAAGTATAATACAAAAGATTAGAGTCGCTGAAATGATGATGCTAAGATGTATGCAATCATACGAGAATGGACAAGATAAGAAATGATATTATAAGGAGGAAAGATGGGGTTGCACCTATTGAGAAGAAACTTAAAAGGACAAGAGTATGATGTTATTTTGGGCATGTACTTGGGGGACTTGTAGATGCTCCAATTAGACAACGTGAAACTTTATCGAGTATGTAGACTGAGAGAGACTGAAAGGTGACCGAAAAAGACGTGGTAGCTACTATGAATAGAAAGATCTAGTCCGGAAGAAGTAGATGAAAGTTAGTAGGTGATAGAGCACCAATGACGACAAATAGATCATATATGTGGCCCCACTTAGATGGAATAAAAGTTTTGTGGTGGTTGTAAATGTATGATATAGTCTGTTTGAATTCAAATGTATAGAGTAAAGAAAAATATATATTCTAACTTTTGTATAAGTAGACTAAAAATTGTTGCCCATATTACTCAAATCTCATAAAACCTTTGAGTTTTGCAAAGATTTCATTTAGTGAAATCAAATCATACCAAATTCTAACCAATATCAACCCCATTTTTTTAATATCATTCTACAAACACTTAATTTGAGATTTCTAATTCCAAACTCCACCATACCAAACTTACTTGTTCGTTTCTGATTTGTTATACTCAGGCAACTCGCTTCTTTCCTGAGAAATAAAACAAGGAAAACAAAAAATTATGTCATACTCAACCCATTTTAGGTACATGTAAGACTCATTTGTAGCTCTATTTCATAGGTCAGAGTTCACCTGACCAGTCTTCATTTGTGGTTTATTTGTAATTTACTATGAGTGCTGAAACTTGATTATTCTCAGGTTCTTGTCAGGAACGTGCCACCTGATGCAGATGAATCAGTGACTGAATCCGTGCAGCACTTTTTCTTGGTCAACCATCCGGATCACTATCTGACTCATCAGGTTTTTGTATAGTGTCCATGCCTACAACATTCTTGTCTTACTCTTCGTATCTTGTGGATAAAGCCTTTTATCGGACTTAGAAGTATACAATTACTCTTTGTGTAGGTTGTCATAAATGCAAATAAACTTGCAAAACTAGTCAAAGAGAAGAAGGGTAAGGAAAATTGGCTGGACTATTACCAGCTAAAATATTTGAGAAACCCAACACAACGTCCCATGAAGAAGGTATTTTTGTACTACATTTTAATTTAAATGCTCTGTTTTTGTGTCATTTGTTAGGATTATATTCCCCTCTGGTTTATACAATTCCTTCAAGTAAATTGTGACATGACACAATTTACTTCTTCTCAAATCATGCAGGTTGGCTGCCTTGGCCTATGTGGAAATAAAGTTGATGCAATCGAGCACCAGACTTCGGAAATTGAGAGACTGTCAAAAGAAGTAAGTATACGTCTTGTTATATCCTGTTGGAAGGTTTGTGCAAGAAAAAGTTATTACCTGGACCAGATGGGCCCTGGATTCGTTGAGTAGTTTGGCGCGATTCAATGAAGCTAGGGTTTTGAATTTTGTATATTTTAAAACATTGCATATTAAAGTTTACATATTTCCTGTTTTGGCTGACGGCTGTCCCCCTGCTTCCTCCTTGTGGATTCCGTCCCTGAATATCGCAGCAGCAATGGTGTCGGTCACTGAAAGCCAATCAACCTTGTTGTTTCCATGATATGTTATTAAGTGTTAAAACTTTTCTTCTTTTCGTCAGCTGTTTGAAATTCTAGTTATTGCAAAAGACATCTTTGCAATACTCCTCCATCACTATCAAAATAAAGTCAAGAAGTTTGAGCAATAAGACCTGTTATGAAGGACACCACAAAGTGCTGTATATACTTTCCTGTTTTGAATGCAAATGTCATCACTTTATGAAGGTGGGTAAATTTACTGAATATCTAATGACGGAAATCCGTCAGACTAAATCAACATAAAATCAAGTCACAGTTTTATCATTATTTTGATTTCATCGAATGTGCTTTTAGCAAAATATGATTTCCTATAAATAACACCAATCCAAAAAATTCAAAAGTTTGGCGAAAGCATTTGCTTTTAACTTGCGACAACAAACACTGGCATGGATGGATATTTTCTTCTTTGAGCACATTTCTCCTTTTCTTCCATATGGCAAGATGATTTTCTAAAACTTCTCTGATAGTCTTACTATCACATTATGCAGATAGAAGAAGAAAGGGAGAGGGTAAAAACTGATCCCAGCTGTATCATGCCTGCGGCATTTGTTTCATTCAAAAGTCGGTGGGGTGCTGCTGTTTGTGCACAAACACAGCAATCGAGAAATCCGACTTTGTGGATGACAGAGTGGGCTCCTGAGCCACGTGATGTATATTGGAGCAACCTGGCAATTCCATATGTTTCACTTTCTATAAGGAGGCTTATTGTTGCTGTTGCTTTCTTCTTCCTTACATTCTTCTACATGATCCCCGTTACCATTGCCCAATCTTTTGCCAATATTGAAGCTCTTGATAATAGGTTTCCATTCTTGAAACCAATCATTGAAAGGTGAGTTTAACTGATTATAATTATTCTCATGCTACTATTTGTTTTGTTCTTATTCACTGGCAAGTGCATCTATGATTTACGTGTGCATCTTATTACTTTGTTAAAACGCCAATGTGGCATTGTATTGATGTAAACTCACATTTTTTGACACCTGAAACTTTCTCACGGCTGAATACCTTATGGTCTGTGTTTTTTGCTCGATTTCTTAGTTGTTTGCATAGGTTATCTTGTTCTATGTTCTTTCCACGACATTACTTTTGTTGCCCACATGGCTATTTTTTATCTCTATTTCAATTTTTGCTGTGCTAGTAACAACCCATTCGTGTTGTAGAGGTTTTCTCAAGGGTTTAATCCAGGGATTATTGCCTGGGATTGCTTTAAAGATTTTCCTCATTGTGCTTCCAACAATTCTGATGATGATGTCAAAATTCGAGGGCTTTCTGTCCATATCGTCTCTGGAGCGGAGATCTGCCACAAGATATTATCTCTTCAACTTTATTAATGTTTTCCTTATAAGTGTAATTACGGGAAGTGCAATGGAGCAACTCAATAGTTTTCTTCATCAATCTGCGAATGAGTACGTACTTCGCTATATAAAATATACTCCATCTATTTACAATTCAGATTGTTGTGAGTAATATTATAGTCTCATATGGCGCTTAGATGATACATGTTTGATTTGATTTGCATCATTACCATCATTAATAAGTGATACAAGGATCTAATGGGTCAGTCCTAAAATCGGTACCAATTATAAGGTCCATTGTTCAATTTCAATTACTACCAGTTGTCCAATTGTTGTGGGTATTGCTGGGAACAATAATTGGTATTATTAATTTGTGTGGGACAATGGTTGAATTTTTCGTTTGGTTGCTGCAAAGGTTAAATATTTCTGTTGTACCGCTAGCTTCAGTTGTAGGTTTTGTTACAATGGTTGGGTCCTTGTGGTCAAATCCATTGAGTAGCGAGCTGTCCATTTTTTAATGGAGACGGTTGAGAAACAATAATCGGTATTAGGATCCTGTGTGGAACAATCAAATTTTTCAAAGCATGTGCTTTAGGCTGCTGCACAAGTTAAATATTGAGTTGTACTGTTAGCTTCAGCTGAGGTTTCAGTACAATCGATTTTGTGACTTTCGGTTATACTCAATCATTCATGTGGTTGCTCACCTCAGGATTCCGAAGAAAATAGGTGCTGCAATCCCTATGAAAGCAACTTTCTTCATAACTTACGTTATGGTTGATGGATGGGCTGGTGTAGCTGGAGAAATACTAAGATTGAAGCCTTTGATATTCTACCATCTAAAAAACTTCTTTTTGGTGAAAACTGAAAAGGATCGAGAAGATGCTATGGATCCAGGAAGCATCGGTTTCGATACGGGTGAACCACAGATACAGTTATATTTTCTTCTTGGCCTTGTCTACGCTGTGGTGACACCAGTTTTCCTTCCGTTTATATTGGTTTTCTTTGCCCTGGCATATGTTGTATATCGTCATCAGGTGAAAATGCACTTGTTCTATTCTCTTATTGGCTCTCTATTTCAGAAGAACAGTTTGAGTTCGATCATTGCGTTCACTTTAACTGAAATTCATCTAGGCTTGACTTCGGTTTTGGCCTGGAATTTGAATTCAAGCTTTTCTGTTTTCACGTTCAGAATGAAGCAAAATATTCAAACACGAGCTCTGAGACTAATATGAATACAGTTGGATATTATTTGCAAAACTAGTTAAATTAGGCTTCACCTGAAGACATCTGCAATGTCTGTCGCTTATTCTTTCTGCAGATCATCAATGTGTACAACCAAGAATATGAAAGTGCTGCAGCATTTTGGCCAGACGTCCATGGCCGTATAGTTTTTGCCCTCGTCTTCTCTCAGATAGTTCTAATTGGATTAATGAGCACCAAAAATGCTGCTCTGACTGCTCCTTTCCTCATAGCCCTCCCTGTTATGACCATCTCATTCCATTTGTACTGCAAAGGCCGATATGAATCAGCTTTTGTTAAATTCCCTTTACAGGTTAGAATGACTTTAAACTTTTCCTTCCCAGTTCATGATTCCTCATTTATTCGATTTTTTCATTTGATTCCAGGAGGCAATGACGAGAGATACATTGGAGCGTGCCAGAGAACCAAACCTGAACTTGAAAGCCTATCTCCAATCTGCTTATATCCATCCCATCTTCAAGAACGATGAAGATGAAGAAGACGACGACTATCCAAATGGGAAGTTGGACGAAAGTGTGCTCGTACCTACCAAACGACAGTCTCGTAGAAGTACACCAGCCCCTAGCAAACTAAGCGGCGCTTCCTCACCTGAAAAACTTGGCATCTAGACAGCAAGAGTTGTCTGAGTAATGAATGGTCCGGCCTTCAAATTTGGGGGAGGAAGACCTTTGTTTTTTGGGGGTTATCGGACTAGAGTTGTTCTGTAGTGGCTAATAGTGTGTGTATCGGAAGATGTAGGAATTGAATAGCCGACCTGCGATGAGGTGCATATATTTGAAATGGGCATCAAGATTTGAACTCTGTACGATACTAAGCTTGTATTTAAAACTGGCTGCGGAACTTCTATTGCGTTTCACATCTTATTAATTTTAGAGCGAGGGGTATTTGTTATAAGAATTATTGACAAATTAACTAGAAATTCAATTTTACCTTTAACAACCTAGTTGTTTTTTAAGTCGAATAATTTATTAAATTCTACTGGATACATATATTTATTTCAAAATAGAATGTTCATTTACAAATTATATTATGATATATTTTTTTACTAACAATCATTAGTTATTGTATATACTTAAAAAAAATATCTTTTACTTATAAGTATATCATAAAATAATTATATTCTTTTCAAATGGCATAGTAACTGTAGTTATATATTAATAAAATCTCATAAACAATAATAAATCATATATAAAATTAAATATGTTTTAATATACTGAACAAAATATTATAAAATACATACTTCCACTGGAGTCAGGAGTTATTACCGTAGGAAAATTGCTTGGTCTATTGGATTCCAAAAAATGTTCAACATTAAATTTGTAAACCATGAAAATAAACGACCACATGTGACATTAACAAGTAGCGTGAATTTGGATCGAAACACTACAAGATGTGAATTTAATTATGATAAATATAAAAATAACGATGAATTGAATAAAATGAAAAATGAGTGGATCTAATAAAAAAATGTACTTATTTGATTAGGGAAAATGGACTTTTTTAATTGAATACTGTATCACATTAAGCCATTTACAATAACTAAAATACAAATTTATAGATAGTTATATAACATAATACTTCCCAGTTATATTATAATGTGTTATGTGAAGATGGGTGAGGCTCAGAATTTATATGATGTGGCAGTATAACAATTTCGTTGATCAATCAACTTAACTATTTTTGTTAAATTATCGTACATGCTTAAATCATTAATTATTTTGGTGCAGACTGTTAAAGATAAAAAATTCTAACTTTTGGAGATAATAAAGTACTAAGCTTGGAGCTTATCGGATCAGATTGGGACAAACTTGACAGCGTAGTTTAGACAAATCAGGTCAGAACTAAGCCAAGTAAGGAAAAATCAGTTAGAACAGAGCATATCGGAACATAACAGTTATTCTAGTCAACAGTTTTCAAGAGTAGTTCAAATTAGATTAAGAAGAACATCTTAGAAGATCAGATAATCTTAGAGCAACAGTTCAGAAAAGAGTAGTTCAGTACAAAGTAGATGAGTAGATCAGATTAAAGCATCATATCTTAGTAAGATCACAATTGAAATCGATGAATTGACTTGAGAGATCATTTATAGTCATTGAACAACTCAAACTAATAATAAGAATATAAATGCACGAGGAGTGGTAGTTTTGTGCAAAAAGAAGAACCATTTAATGCATCAGTATGGAGAAAGTACAAAACTTAAATGCACATTACTTACCTGGAGGCAATCATATGATGATTCATCAGCTGAGTCTACTAGCAATATTTATTACTGTTTGAATTCGAAAACTATAAATAGGAGAATAGTTTGAATTGAAAATCTCACTCTCCGACTCTCTATGATTCTGGCTCTTTGCAATTGATCAATCTTTAGTGTTCTGGTTTTATACGGTCATTTGAATCATACAATTTCTAGAACAACTTTCAGAACACTTTGTATTTTATGTTTTTTCAAGTGTTAATTTCAGCTATTCTATTTGAGTTTTATTCTATCAGGTGTTCATTTCAGCTAGAACTGAAACCGGTTTAGGCCTGTTATTTATTGTAACACATTTAGAAGCGTTAGACATATTTGTAAGATAATAGAATCTATTCTGTTATCGGAAGAGAACTTGAAGTTTAGCTAGGGCACGGTCGGACTGACCGGTTTAGAATATATTGTATATTCTACTCAAATCCTTCTATTGGAACACCTTCTAATTTGAAAAAGCATAAGCATTGCTTCAAACTTTCAGAAATAAATTTCTATCTCTTACTTACATTTACACAAAATTATTTTGTTCACTATTCAATTGAGTTGTTTCGCATAAATATTTTTATTGCTCAAGAGCTTAGTTCAGACTGAGATCAATCAGCTGGTAACTCAACTGATCTAAAAGCATAAATTTTTATAAGGAGTTTATCCACCCCCTCTAAACTCCATGTTGTTTCAAAACCAATTCTATCTAGTAGTATCAGAGTAGGGGAACTCGGTCTATTGAAAAAAAAGCTTTAGTATTTCATATATTTCAAATGGATTCATTCCATAAGATCCTCATGTTTTTCAAAAGAAGATTAGGATGATTGGAAAATTCGTATCCAGCACACCTTGCTGCACAAGACGATGATATGTGATGTCATTACATATTTACATATGGGCCTGTGAAGATCCTCAAAGCCAATACCGCCATAGCAATTTCAGACAGGGCACCTCACATGGTAGAGAAGCCCAAGTTTGAGTGGATGGTGGAGGACAAACTGAAGGTCAATCTGGACAACGTTGCTAACGACATATTATATAAGACACTGGACAAGAACATGCTCAGCAAGATAAAGATGTGCACGCTGCTAAGGATATTTGGGAGATAATTGATGCAGTTGTGTGAAGGCAACGAGCAGACCAAGGAGAACAAGCTAGCTATGGCAACCCAGAAGTTTGATACAATCAAGAAGAAGCCTGGGGAAACCGTTGTGGAGTTTGATGAAGGCTTCAACATCATAGTTATAGAACTCGTAGATCTTGGAAAAGAGTACATCAACAGGAGGTGTCCATGAAGGTGATGAGAGATATTCACAGAGAGTGGGACGTAAAGAAGATGGCAGTGGAAGAGTCTATGAACATGAACAAATTGGAGCTGCATGACTTGTTCACTGATCTGAAGGCCTATATGTTTGAGCTAAAGAATGGATCAGAGGAAGAATTATCAACTTCTCAACCTACTAAGGCCCTAGCTGCTATCGAGGAGAAGCCTCAGAAGACTGCAGAATAACTCAACAATGACTCTATTTCCCTATTTTGGTAAAGATGTTTGGGAAATTCATGAGAAAAACTGATAGGATCAATAGGATCGAAAAACAGCCTTAGGAGTTCAGAAGGGGGGTTGAATGAACTCCTTTGGGATTTTAAATTTTCGAAACCTTAAAACAGTTTTTACAAGCGCCTAGCTTAACTTAAATCCGAGTTACCAGATTTAAGGTATCTCAGTCTAAAATCAGATTTCTCGACTAACAAATAATGTGCGGAATGAAGTCGATCAATCTGTGAACAGAGTAATAATAAATAAATGCAGTAAGGTATAAGTATAGGGTCGAGAGTTTGTTTATGGAAGTTCGGATATCAAATCCTACGTCTCCCATTCTTCCTTATTCAGGAAGGTTCCACTAGAAGGCTTTGATGAATACAGACACTGTAAACACCCAATCACCGAGCCTTGCTCCAGGTGAACTCCTAGCAACTCCAATCAACCAGCAGACGAAGCTGCTGTTTACAACATGTTAGGACAATATTTATAAGTTTTGGTGATAACAAAAATAAGACAAGTTGCAATTGGACAATCAGTTGTCGCACTCTTCAGGAGATCGCTTTATCTATCTACAGTGGTAATTCAGCAGATGGTATGCGATCAGCAGTTGAACGGTTTGAGTAGTTCAGCAGATAGATTCATCAAGAGCAATCAGCAGATGTTGTTGTCTCGATCAGCAGGTACCGATTTGAGTTTCAGCGTGTTTTGCTAAGAAGTACTAAACGACAGCGTTTTGATAAGTTAGAACGACGTCGTTGAGTGCACAGTATAGTTTCAGCAGATGAAGTGTTCAGCAGATACTTTGTTGAAGAAGTTCTAAATTCTTCCAAGAGTTTTTCCAGTCGAAGCATCTTGACAACGACGATGAAGATAAAGCTGGTTACCAAAGTTATTTCAGGCGCAAGCTCAAAATGATTCAAATACGATCGTTTACTCTTAAGGAAAAGATTTGTTGGATCGTACAGTTGCCTGGAATGAAGGAGACAAGTTAGGTACTATTTTGGGTAAATAGTACAGTGTACAGAGGCCATTTCTCCATGCTTGCACAAATATGGAAGAAGACAAATTGGCTCTGTCAGTGAGCAATTTACCCTGTAGTGGAGCAGGAATTACGGTGTACGATTTTGACAGTAATTCAAACGGGATTCATTTTCCTTTGGAGAATTAATATGACCGTTGCAGTCGAAGCCTATAAATATCAGCAGCGATGTTGAAGAAAAGACACTTCGCTTATTATCTATTGCTGTCACGCTGCCAAAATCCATACAGAGCTTACACTTCGTTGATATCTTCAAAAAGCTCAAAGACTCGAAGAACTCATCTTTTGATCTTCATTTGAATTACCTTCGAGTCAATCTTCTGGTTATTCATTGTTGATACCAGAAGATATTTACAGTCTCTAGATACGTGTTTTCATTGATATATTCATTGAGTCTGTAAACGAACTGTCTTTTCAAAGAAGTTCAAAAAACGTTCAAAGTCTTGTAAACCAGCAGCTAAGTCTGCGTGAAGTGTTGTAAAGCGCTAGGAGTTCTCGTAGCTGTGGGTTACGGGATCGGGTGATTGTAGAAAGGCTACTCTCATCAAAGTCTTTTAGTGCTACCTTCCGAGGAGGAAGAAGGGGAGACGTAGGATATTGATATCCAAACTTCCAGAAACAAACTCTTGACTCTATCTTTTACATACAGCATTTATTTACTGTTGCGCATTGTTCATTGTTCACAAACCAATCAGCCTATTTCCGCACATATATTGTTGGCTGAGAAGTTTGCATAAAACTGAGATCCAAACATTTTAAAAGAGTTTTGAAATAGAAAAATCGAAGGAGTTCATTCAACCCCCCCTTCTGAACTCCTATTTGCTTAGTGATCCTATTTTCGGGACCATCAAGTGGTATCAGAGCAGGAAATCTCAGTTATTGAACAGTTATCTTTGTGCTTT
>KV011199.1:21048-38473 GCA_001598015.1 Dorcoceras hygrometricum | reverse complement strand
GTATAACGTATTTTTATTTATAGAAATACGCTATTTCTTTATGGAATTTCTTTATTTTCATTATGTAATAATGTTAACAATTGTGTTGGATAAAGACCTAGAATGCACCATAGTGTATGTTAGATGTGATAGTGGATATGATGGCTATCATGATTCACATCTAATAGTCACTGTGTATTCTGAACTCGTTCCTAGTCGATTGGGCCGTCAAAATGAGGATAAGGCCGCCCGAGCTTGAGACTAGCATCTGCGATGTGAAGTACCATGTTTCATTGGTAGGGAACATTGTGATGTTCCGAGCATGCACATGGATAGTGACCTGGTGGTCTATTGAACTACCCTCGTTCGAACTTTCCAAGTGGTTACCATTTGTCGAGTGGATAAGTTCGAGGTCTTGGTTGTACTGATTAGTCCTCACTACTCGAAACGTCATTGAGACTCTACAAGATAGGCGCCTCACTTTGACCCATTTACCGACTCACTTGGGGTCGTTAGGTGGTGGGATTGGGTGAGGTCCCAATGCATGTAGGGGTCGATGCTTCGTTGTCGAGGATTCACCGCTCGCTCTCATGCGTGGATATCCTATGCTATTTGAGGAGATAATAGTGTATAAATCTCTGGCCAGAGTACTGGATGTGTTTTAGGTAAATGGGTTTGCCTAGTAACACTCGTGATGTCAATATTTGATCTACAAGATGTATGCATAGTTATCGGATCTCTAGCGACTCTCGATTTACCAATGGTCGTTGATCTGATCGGGATATATGTGTTGAAAGGACCGTACTGTACGCTAACCATGACCAACTGGTTCTTGCAGGCACTATCAGTGATACCTAGGGGATCATGGGGCTATGTTGCTAGGCGCTTTACCGTGATTCGATGGGCAAGTCCGAAATTGTGATTTCGGAGTCACAATGGTTGTGGGCCCACGACTAGCTGTATCCCTGAACCATTTAGGGTCACACAAGTACTGGATTCAAGATTCCCGCATGGAAACTGGGCTCAATGTGTTGAGCATAGGAGGATGATTTTAGGGAGTGCGACTTCCTAAAAGTCAACAGGGGTCAAATTGCGATTTTCCAAAAGTTGAGGGGCTAAACTGCAATTTTGGATTAGGTGGTCTGAAAAATTATTTTCACATCATAATATTCAGTTTTGGAAACTGAGTCGATCGGTCCGGTCTGATCGTCGATCGGGATTATGATGAAGCCGTGGTGATAGGATTGAACAGAATGTTCATACGTTGGACTGGGCCTGCCCAGGTCCAATGGCCGGTTCAAGCCCATCATACCTATACTTATTCATGGGTTGGGTTTGTATTGGAGAGACATAACATAACTTACAACTCATAACCCTAAACCTAGATTGTGGCCGCCCCCTCCTCTCCCAAAACCTCACGGCCGCCGCCTCCACCGCCGTGCCGCCGCCGTCGTGATCGGACTTGTTTCGATCGTCGTGTTGAGGAGATTCCGTTCATGCCAAATTCGTCAGGCCTTCTACTGCAGGCTGACGAAGGAGTCGTGTTTCCGATCGTGGACCTGATTAAGGAGGATCTACCGCCGCCTACCTTGAAGAGCCAGATTTCCTGTGAATTTGGTTGGAGCCAGACGCCTAGAGGCCAGCAAGGTGACACTCTATAAAACATCCTATGCATGTTTTATTGTATATATTTTATGTATTGAACGTTTTTCGGGGCAATTTTTAAACTTTCGCTGCGCCCCCGGGAAACGTGATCCGGATCCGCCACTTTCGCCAACAAGTATTCACCAGCTTGGTCAGATATCAGTCATGTTATCTTTTGTATGGATTTTATGCATATCCAAACTTCCTTTTTCTACTACATCCCGCACAAAGTGAAATTGTATTCAATGTTAGTCCTGGAATGAAATGCTGGATTTCTTGCAATGTGCAAGGCACTCTGACTGTCACAAAATAAAATAATGTTCTCTTGTTTGTGCCCAAGTTCCTCCAACAACCTTTGAATCCATATAACCTCCTTGCAAGTTTGAGTAGCTGCCATGTATTCTGCCTCCGTTGTAGATAAAGCCACAACTATCTGCATTTTTGAAACACAGCTTACTGCACCTCCTGCAAGTGTAAACACATAACCAGTAGTGGAGTTTCTCTTATCAGGATCACCTGCATAATCTGAATCAACATAGCCCCCGAGTGTCAAATTTGATCCTCCAAAACATAATGAAGCATTTGAGGTACCATTCATGGATCTAAGGATCCTCTTCACCATGCTCCAATGCTCTTGTCCAGGATTCGCCATGTACCGACTAACTACTCCCACTGCTTGTGCAATGTACGGTCTAGTACAAATCATAGAGAACATCAAACTCTCCACTGCCGATGCATACGATATTCGAAACATCTCCATCCTATCTATTTCATTTCTAGGATACATCTCAGAGAATAACTTGAAATTAACAGGAAGAGGGTTTGAGATTGGCTTATGTCTTGCATGTTGAATCGGTGCAAGACTGTCTTCAAATAATTTCTCTAGGAAAGCCAAATCTTTCTGTTACTTCTGTCTCGATGAATTTGCATCCCTAGAATCTTATTTGCTGGTCCTAATTCCTTCATATCAAATTCCCTAGCCAACTGTGCCTTCAATTCTTGGACACGATCTTTATTGGGTCCTGCAATCAACATGTCGTCCACATACAACAGCAAAATGATATAATCATTTCCACCAGACATCTTGAAATATGTGCAAGGATCTGAACTAAGTCTGTTGTATCCAAGGCTCATGATATATGAATCAACTCTCTTGTACCAACACCTTGGCACCTGTTTGAGACCGTACAGAGATTTATTCAACCTGCAAACCAAGTTCTCTTTGCCAATTTTAGCAAAACCTTCTAGCTGGAGCATATAGATTTCTTCTTCAAGATCGCCATGAAGAAAAACCGTTTTCACATCTAGCTGTTCTAGATGTAGATCAAACACCACACACAATGCTAGCACGACTCTGACTGTATTAAGCCGATCCACAGGAGGAAACATCTCGTTGAAGTCAATGCCTTCTTTTTGACCATACCCTTTCACCACTGATTTGGCATGGTACCGCTCCACTTGGTTATTGCCATCACGCTTGATCTTATAGACCCGTATATTATCGATAGATTTCCTCCCTCGTCGTAGGGTAACAAGATCCCAAGTTTTATTTCTGTCTAAAGCCTCCAATTCTTCCTGCATTGCTGTCATCCACAAGGAAACATCCGAGCTTCGAGTGTCCTCTTGGATCTCGATGGCTCACCATCCTCTGTTATAGACAGTATGCAATATTGCTTTCAGTGACATAATCTGAAAGCCAACCTGGTGGTCTTCTATCTCGAGTTGAATGCCTCACTTTGGAAACTTCTGACTCAACTAGTTCTTGTTCCTCGTGCTCTGGTATAGCTTCACAAGAAATTCGATCTTCGTCTGTATTATTTTCCACCTGAATTAAAGTAAATTCTGATGGTGCACCTTTGTCCCTCTTCATTTTATCTTTCTCGAAGATAACATCCCTGCTGATGATAAACTTATAGGCAGTAAGATACCATAAACGAAACCCCTTCACCCTATCAGCATAGCCCAAGAAGATACACTTTCTAGATTTAAAATCCAACTTTGATCTTTCTTGTTCGTTGTACAACGCGTACATAGGACTTCCAAATGTATTCACCCTAGAATAATCCGCTGGCTTTTCAGTTCACACCTCCATTAGAGTTTTGAAATCAATCTCTACTGATGGAGATTGACTGATAACATAACAAGCGGTTTTTACTGCTTTTGTCCAGAATGACTTGGCTGGGCCCGCAGTATTCAACATAGCTTTTGTTCTATCCAACAAGGTTCTGTTCATCCGCTCCGCCACTCCATGTTTTTGAGGCGTATAAGCCGTTGTGAATTGTCTTTTGATGTTCTCATGTTGGCAAAACGCATCAAACTCATCACTAGTATATTATCCTCCATTGCTAGTCCTCAAACACTTGATTTTCTTTTCAGTATCAAGTTCAACCTGCGCCTTGAATACTTTGAAGACTTCAAAAACATCTGATTTCTTCTTGATTGGATATATCCAACATCTCCTAGATAAATTATCAATGAAGGAGACAAAGTATCTCGCTCCTCATAGGTACGACCAGTGCTTGCCAGATATCTGAATGAATCAGCTCCAAGGTGCTTTTACTTTTGGCAACAGAAGTGCCAACTTCAATCTGTATTGTTTTCTGGTAACAAAATGCTCACAAAAGGATAAGGATACTTTTGTAAGCCCCGCTCAGAGAGAATTTTCAATCCCCGTTCTGGCATATGTGCGAGCTTTCTATGTCATAACAACGATAATTCTTCTCCTGAAACACTTGATGCAATAGCTAGTTTCGCTTCTTTGTGGGTTTGTCCCAACGGAACATGCAGATTTCCGTAACTTTTTCCGCCTTCATCACCACAATCGCGCCTTTCACGACTTTCATGATCCCACTGAAGTCCCGTTTCATTGATCGTCCTCTTATCATCGGTAAGGCCTCGGCTTGCTTTGAAGATACCTACATGTCTTCCTTATTCTTGCGTCGACTTTATTCGCTAAGAACCGCATTTTTAAAAAATTATTGAAGTTTAAAGCGTCCGATAGGATATTGTTGGTTATATTGATGATAAGCTGATCATATGAATCCCGGTAGACTCTGAAGTAGAAACTCTGCACGTTATTTTTCCTCTATTATATGCCCCATTGAGGTGAACTGGGCAAATAGAGTATTCAATGTGTTGATATGGTCGGTCATTGACAAGGATTCCGCCATCCGAAGAGTAAACTTTCTCTTTAGAAAAATTTTGTTGTGTAGTGACTTGACCTTGTACATTTTTGAGTATCCCAAACAACTGTGCCGATTTTATTTCAGCGATACTCGACAAAACCCTATCTGTTACTGCTAAGTGTATATTGAAAATAGCAGCACCATTCATCTCATTCCATTTTTCATCATCCGTGAATTCCCTCGGTCTATCTCTAATAGCAGCCAAGCAACGTTCTTTTGTTAAAATTGCTTGAATATTCAAATTCCACAGCATAAAATTGCTGCCATTGAATTTTTCTATATCGTACTTTGCCGTCATTATGCCAACAATAATTATCCTACCTTAATAAAAAATTCAAAAAATCTTTTCTGATGTGGAAGTTCAATCACAGCTGCAACCACAGAGCATATTCAGGATTTTAAGAAAATTTTCACCAGGATCTGATACCACTTGTTGGTCCCAGTTGGGGCACCTCGAGATAGAAATATTAAATTGGAGAATAAAAATGGACACCGATATTTTACGTGAAAAACCCCTAAAATTTTAGTGTAAAAACCACGGGTAAGATAAAAAATATCACTATAATATTTTGAGAATTATACCATCTCACTGTGTTTCCAAAGAGACACACACTATTTTAATACAAAAAAAAAAACCTATCTCATAAATATTATAGAATATACTCTAAATTATATATATATATTTTAATATTATATTGAGACGTGGGATGTGGGATAATATAACATGAATTGGGGAGCTCTATTTATAAAGCTCCCGATTTGCTGGATTCTTTCCACCACACACACATATATATATATATATATATGTATATAAAATATGCATATGTATATATGTACATGAATAAGTGCCAACTCAATTTTCAAAAAAATGTACCATGAATTTGCTTTTTTAACGTGAAAGGGTGAGGTATCATTGGTTTGCAGTAGAACAATCCAAATTGTCAAATTGAATGCTTGCTTGGCCCACAATTTAAGTCCGGCCCAAATAAGTCTGTCTGTGCAGTAAATGAGACAACACAAAAATGCCCCAATTAATGAATTTGGATCAATTAATTCAACTCTGAAATTGATGTCTCAAAGATAGTTCTCGCACTCACTCACTGAATAGTTGCTTTCGACCACAGAATTTCTGGCTAATATAATCATTACTCCCACCGTATTTTGTTTGCTCTGCGTTTTGATTCTTGGTATTAACTTTGTTAAATTAATAAATTAGATAAATAAATTAAATAGATATAGATTGATAAATAAGAACAAAAGTTATACTAGATATCGAAAATTGACCATAGAATTAAAACAGATGAAAATGAAAGTGCCACCTAATATATTGAATGGAGGGAGTATGATAGGATCAAATATAAATCAGAATGGACTTTACGAACTCCTTTAAAAATTTGTGATTTTAACTTCTTGCAAGTTCAGCTGAGTTACAGCCTGACTGCTGATCCCGATTCGCACTGATATTTTGAACAACATGCGAAAACAACTTAATCGAACAGTGAACATAATAAATATGCGTTAAAGTAAACCGGTTGAAGGAGTAGAGTTCGTTTCTGGAAGTTCGAATCGAAACTTCTACGTATTCCTTCTTCTAATCTGAAAGGTACTCTACTAGAAGACTTTGATAAGACATACAGTATATCCTAAACTGATCACTCAGGTCGGAGCTGAATTCCTTGTACTATGCTGATAACATAACATACCTTGTTATCTTACAAATTTTCAAGGCTTTTTGATAAATTATACAAGGAAGTACAAGCCTATATGATTTCAGCTTTAGGCTGAGATTAATACAGAGATAAAGTGATTCAAACACAAAGTGTCCTAAGCTGTTCCGAACTAATAAGGATTGAATAATAGAAATTTGATATCGTTCAAGAGTTGGAGAGTTTGAATGTTCGAGAGATTTCTTAAATTTATATTTCTCCTTTTTATAGTCTCTGGATTCAAATGGTAATAAATATATAAGTAGATTCAGCCGATGAATCCTCGTACATTTGTTTCCATGCAATTAATGAGCATTTAATTTTTGTACTGTCTCCGTACTATCTCGTTAAGTGCACCTTATTTTTGCTCAAAACAGGCAATTCTTTTGTTACCAACTCTAACATATTCTGATCAATTTCCCAAGTTATACAACGACTATAATAGATCTCTCAAGTCAATGCACCGATTTAACTCTGATCTGACTAAGATAATAAGCTACAATATGATATGCTTATCTGTTCTATTATGAAACTGATGTCCTAGCTGATGTGATCTTCTAAGCCGCTCTTCCCAATCTGATCCAGACTACTCTTGCGAACTGTTGGCTGAACCATTTTTATCGAATCTGGGTTGTCCAAACTCAGCATTGCTATGATCTGATCTTGTCAGAGTGAGTGTCAGCTAGCCAATTGTGGCTATGTGCTTTATTGACTCCTGATGTAAAATAATATTAATTCAAATATATAGTTTACATTTTTCTTAATAGTAAATTATTACAAACTTGGATAAAGATCATGAATATACTATAGTACATGTGATATGTGATAGTGAATATGATGGTTATCATGAAACATCTTATAGTCACTATACATTTTAAATGTGTTTCTAGTCGATTGGTACACCCACAACAAGGATAAGGGAAGCTCAAGTTTGAAACTAGCATCTGAGATGCCGAGTACCAAGTTTCATTGGCAAGGAACATGGAGATATTCTAAGGATAAAGACGGATAGTCACTTGGTGATTTATCAAACCATCGCCATTCGAATTTTCCAAGTGATTATCATTTTTCGAGGGGATTAAATCCAAGTTTTTGGTTGCTCATGATTAGTCCTTATTACTCAAAACATCAAGGAGACTTTACATATTATTTCCTCTCTTTGACTTGTTTACCGACTCGATGAGGGTAATCAGGTGATAAAACTGGGTGAGGTTACGATGCAAGTAGGAGTCACGATTCACCACTCGCCTAAATGTGTGGATATCCTCTATGATCTGAAGAGATGATATTGTGAAAAATATCTGCGAGAGTACTTGATATGCTTTAAGGCAAATGGTTTCCTTAGTCACACATGCGATGTCACTCTCTGATATCAAAGATTTAATACATAGCTATCGAATCATTAACGAAATCTCGATTCACCAATGATCGTTGATTCGACCAAAATATTTGATCTGAAGGAACCGTACTGTACACTAACCATTACCTAGTGGTTCTTGCAGATACTATTAGTGATACTTAGGGAATTATGGGACGATGTTTGTTGCTAGACGCTTCACCATGGTTTGATGGGTAAGTAGTAGAATATGTCCTCCAAGTCACACGGTGAGCCGACGACTAGCTGTATCATTGAATGATTGAGGGTCGCACGAGTACTAGTTCCCAAATTACCATAGAGGTATAAGACTCAAGGAGTTAAGTATAACAGAAGGAAGCATGAGAATATGATTTCCCTTGTCAGGACCGATGCACAACACAGAGTTAACCACTCAAAATACAATCGTGGAAGCATTTAAAATAGTGGCTAAAATTTTTGCTTTGGCCTGGCTTAGAAAATCATAATTTAAAATACAACGATACTCAAAATACTGGTTTTACAACAACAGAAAACCAACCACAACAGATACAAACATATAGAGCGTCTATCAATGATACAGACACAACAAGTCTCTCGCTCAACATAGACACAAATTAGCAATAAAAAATTACATCCTTCCGGGACATTACCCGAAGGAGGCTCTACTGCCTAATATATATAATATACATAACTGGGACACTATATCCACCTCCCTGGGCACCTCCAGTTGGGCCATCTCCACGACCAGCTGAGAAACCTGAAAAACATGAACAACACACAGGCAACAAAGACAATCCAGCCCCAGAGGGACATGTGGTCAAACCCCAGTATGAAGAGCAACTGAAAAACAGCTAATAGACAGCAACAGATAATATGCAGATGCTATGCAAGAGACAGCTGAGTACAAAACAGAAGGCTACAACCAGAACATGGAGCCAAAGGAACTCATGATTAGCTCAACACTGATAACATATCAACTGATAGATAGTGGCCACGATGTGCGTGAGTATATGGGAGCTACCCACTCGTATCAACACACAGTACCAGATGCACAACAATCACTCAACCTGCTGTTTCCCAACTCATGAGGTGTGGTAGCTATCCACTCGGCTCATAGCGGCTTACAAAACCCAGTAGGGAGATGAGGAGCATGGTATTGCCGCTCGTCCTCAAAACAAGCATCCTGGTACACACAAATTAGCACAACGAAGCAAGGCTAGCAAGATCTGAGCTCAACATGATAAATGCGTGTATGCAGATGCAACAAATAACGACAATCAACAAAATGGCATACACTGGACAACATACATATTTATCCATGCTAATCTCAAGCTGTAAAACAAGCTCACATCCGTACCTTAGTTCCGAGCTACAATTACCACAACAAAGTCCCGAGACCTCAAATCCGAAACCTGCTTAGCCAAACACAAGCAACCTCTCAGGGATAGTAGCATAATAACCACAAACTGGGAGCTACGAGCTCAACCAGCTCTGTCCTACCCTTCTAGCACAACAAACAACTCTAAACGAAGCATAAGGTAGGATCTAGCTCTTACCCAAAAGCACTACCTGAACGAAAAAGCAAATTTGCCAAAATGATAACAGACTACACAAAGTAGCTTCTTTCGCGATCTTCTTCCAGCTTAACTCAAGCCTTCGAAAGAGATATAAGAAGAAACACCTTGGCAAGTGGAGTCCAGCGCTACCACTCTTGCTCCAATCTGAGTCTTCTACCACCGGCAATCGAAATAAATAAGCTACGGTGAACAGTAACTAGGGTATCGCGACAGAGCAAGCTTACGGAAATATTTCTAAGTGTTGGGGAAAATATCGCGTTCGACAGGTCAAAGTCCTCTATATACAACTTAAGTTACCCAAATCTGATGAACAGTAACCACCGACAACCTTGGCTCAAAGCTGATACCCACTCAGATCTGAGTATCACTCCAGATCTGGACCATACGCTAAACCAGCGCGCTGTTACCAAACGACGTCGCACAGAAGTCCACTATTACACTGGACACGTCACCCCTCTAATACCAAATCTTCTATCGCTAAACGGCGTCACATCGCAACTCAGATCTAGATGACCAGATCTTACACCAATACTGACCTGCGTTCGCTAATAACCAAAACGACATCGCACTACCTTCCGGTCTAGACAACCCGAAATCGGTCCACAACAAACCCTCGAACCAGGCCGGTTCACACAACGCTAACAACTTACGCATCTCAAATCTGGTTTCCTCCAAACAACGGCGTTTCGCTACCTGCGAAGGATATTCAACCAGCGGACACAAACTACTTTGCGACAATTAGATTTGACCTCTAGCCTCAATTTCCATCAACCAGTGCCAAAGCCCGAATCACCAACCAGCACTTCTCAACTCTCCAAATATGACTACTACTACGCAGAACTCTACAACTGTTCAGAGCTGTTCTAAACACAATTATATATAGAAACTCGATACGTGCACCAAGCATACAAGCCCAAAGCTGATCCATCCCAGATATGTTCACGCCAAATTTGGTCTATCCAAAACCCGATTAATTAACTCAATTAATCCAATAATATTTCGGGTCTCACATCTCTCCCCCACTGAAAATAAGATTTCGTCCTCGAAATCAAAGAAGAACTCCAGAACTGAACAAAACTTCAACAAAACTACCAACACTGGAAACCACGCTACGCACAGAACAACCAGCAGCACTCTAACAAACAACAAGAGGCTACTAACCAAGAATTCAAGATAACTGAGCAAAACAACAACAAACAATCTAGCTATTAGAGTTAACGCAAAATCTACTCAAACAGATGAGGCCACTCACGTTGCATTTTCTCCTCTAACTCCCACGTATATTCTTCTCTACCATGTTTGCTCCACTGGACTATCACCAAGCGAATGATCTTATTCCTGAGCTGCTTCTCCTTTCTGTCCAAGATCTGCAAGGGATATTCAACATAGCTTAAGGTCCGATCCAGCTCCACCTCGTCAGTTTGCAACACATGAGAAGGATCTGGCTCATACTTCCTCAACATAGATACATGAAACTTATCATGTAATGAGAACATATCTGGCGGCAATAACAAGCGATAAGCCAAAGGACCGATCCTCTCCATAATCTCATAAGGTCCAACATAACGAGGAGCTAACTTTCCCTTGAGACCAAATCTTATAACACTTCTAAAAACATAGATACATGAAACTTATCATGTAATGAGAACATATCTGGCGGCAATAACAAGCGATAAGCCAAAGGACCGATCCTCTCCATAATCTCATAAGGTCCAACATAACGAGGAGCTAACTTTCCCTTGAGACCAAATCTTATAACACTTCTAAAAGGATAAACTTTCAAGGAAACCAGATCTCCAACCTGAAATTCTAAAGGTCTACGCCTGCGATTCGCATAAATGGATTGGCGATCTTGTGCAGCTTTCATAAGCTGTCGAATCAGATCTACTTGATCTCTCATCTACTGCACAAATTATGGAGAAGACAGCTGCTTCTCCCCCACTTCTTCCCAACAGATTTGTGATATGCACTTCCTACCATACAATGCCTCAAATGGTGCCATTCCAATTGTCACCTGGTAGCTGTTATTATAATAAAACTCAACCAAAGACAACGAATCTTGCCAGCTACCACTGAAATCCATCACAACACTCTCAACATATCCTCTAAAGTCTGGATAGTCCTCTCAGATTGGCCATCGGTTTGGGGATGATAAGCAGTACTCATAGCCAATCTGGTGCCCAAAACTGTTTGCAAACTCTTCCAAAATCTGGAAGTAAACCTCAGATCTCGATCTGACACAATAGACACAGGCACTCCATGAAATCGCACCACAAAATCTATGTACAGTCTCGCCATTTTCCTCAAAGAATACGTCATATTGTAGGGAATGAAGTGAGCAGGCTTCAAAAGTCTATCTATAACCACCCAAACAGCATCACAACCTCTGCTGGGAACGAGGAAAATTGGTCACAAAATCCATTGCTATGTGCTCCCAATTCCATTGGGGCACTTCTAAACTAGGTAATAAACCACCAGATCTCATCCTTTCTGTCTTAACTTGCTGGCAATTCAGACATCGAGCGACAAAACCAGCAACATCGCTCTTCAAAACTGCCCACCAAAAGTGTGGCTTCAAGGCATGATACATCTTCCTTGCACCAGGATGGACACTATGTATACTATAGTGTGAATCTCTCAAGATCGCCCCTTCAAATCAATCAGATTTGGCACTACCAACCTACCACGAAATCTCAAACAACCATCATGAGATAGAATAATCTTCCAACTGTCCAGCTCTAACCTTCATCGTCAACTCATGGATAGATGGATCTGTTCTCTGAGCTGCTCTAATACCCGAAACAATATGGGGTTCAACTTGAAAAGAAGACACCACAACATAATCATCACCTAGGTAGAAACGCCAATCAGTAGTGCTTAGATGCTCATGAACCTTGGAAATCTGCAACGAAGCAAGCATCGCCACTTGAGCCTTCCTGCTCAATGCATCAGCAACTACATTCACTTTCCCAGGCTGATATTGGATCTCACAATCAAAATCCTTAAGCAGCTCCATCCACCTACACTGTCTCATGTTCAAATCCGATTGAGAAAATGATACTGAAGACTCTTGTGGTCGATATACACCACAAACTGTTCGCCATACAGATAGTGGCGCCAAATCTTCAAAGTAAAGACCACTCCTGCCAACTCCAAATCATGAACTGAGTATTGAGTCTCATGCGACTTCAACTGACGAGAGGCATACACAATGACTCGACCATTCTGCATCAACACACAACCCAATCCATTAAGCGAAGCATCGGAACACACCACAAAACCACCTGAACCCGAAGGCAAAGCCAACACTGGCGCTGTGGTTAGCTTCTCTTTGAGCAATCGATAGCTGTTCTCTCATTCTTCAGTCCAAATAAATCTCTTATCTCTCTGGGTCAGCTGCGTCATAGGCTTAGCTATACTAGAGAATCCCTCTATAAAGCGTCGGTAATAGCTAGCTAGTCCCAAAAAGCTACGAATCTCTGAAATATTGTTGGGACGTTCCCAGTTCACAACATCCTCTACCTTACTGGGATCAACAGACAATCCATTGGACAAAATGACATGACCCAGAAACACTACTCTATCCAACCAAAACTCGCACTTTGAAAACTTAGCATACAGCTGCGAGTCTCGTAGAGTTTGGAGAACTAACCTCAAATGCTATTTATGCGGCATCGGAATCTTCGAGTACATCGAAACTGATCGATGAACTCCCGAAAGACTCGATTCATAAAATCCATGAAAACTGCAGGGGCATTAGTCAAACCAAAAGGTATAACTAAGAACTCGTAATGCCCGTACCTCGTACGAAAAGCAGTTTTCGCAACATCTTCCTCTCTAATGCGCAACTGATGGTACCCCAAACGCAGATCGATCTTAGAATACAGAGCTGATGTGAGGATTGAGAATTTATATTAGCGGTTAATTGTTTTGAATTGGGATTAATCGCGTGATTTTGAGGTTCCTGCTGGATTTTTGAGCATCGCATTGATTTTGGAGAAAAACTGGCAGCAGCAAGTTACTGTAGCTCGAGCTGGTGAATTTTGAATCAGCATAGATGACGTCAGCGTGACGCAAGGAGAGCTGCTGGTTTTAGTTTCGAAGTTTGAAGTTGCTGCTGGCAGACGTTGCACTTAGCGTGAGATAGAATAAGGAAGTGACGCGTGTTAGTCAACATTTTGGAGCGTTGACTATTAGCTTCAGCAGATGCGCTTGTGAAAAGAGATCAGCAGATGGGTTGAGAACTAGTCGCTAGAGCTATCGATAGATATGATGACGTAGGCGTGACGTATCCATTGCTGCTGGTAGTATTTACGTTGCGATGGTTGCTGCTGATCAGCGGGTGCGCTTATGCAAGAGCGTTGAGAAGTGACGTCGTTTGAATTAGTAGATACGTCGTCGTTTTGTGTGATTTCTCGTAACCAGCAGATAGAATGTTTTGGAGATAGAGCTGTGGCCAGCAGATGGTCGTTTTGCTTGCGAGAGCTGTTGTCAGCTGGAGTTTTGCTACGGCGTCGTTTTGATAAGTTGGAACGGTGTCGTTTTGAAGTGCTTTCACGCGAATGCTTTTGGTTGCTCCTGCTGATCGTTACCTGCTGGTTTTGTCAGCTGCTTAGATAATCAGCAGACGTTGGATTTGAGAGATTATAAGTAGAAGTGTCGTTCGACACTTAGAAATATTTTTGAACCAGCCATATCTTATCTCTTCTTCTCCAACCCTCGTCGAGCTACTGTTCACCGAGACATTTCTTCCCTAGATTTCCATCGCATCCAGCCTTTGTTTTTGGAGATCTTTGTGGCGCTGAATTCCCTTTGCTTAGCTCTTTCGTTTGCTACCCTTTGGAGACGATTGAATTGCGCTGGAAGTGGAAACGCGAAGCTGCTGGACTTCGAAGCTTTTGAGAGCAGTCTGTGCTTGCGTTCTTCTGCTAGCGTGAGCTTCTGGATTTCAGCTTCCAGGAAGTGTCCTGCTGCGTGATTTGAGCCAGGAGGAATCTGTTAGGTAATTCGAAGGAGGAAAGGTACGAATTGAGCAGCTCGTAGCAGTTTGAGCGTGAACATGGCTGTTCTTTGATGTTGTGAATTGCTGCTATATGACTTACATGAAATTGATTGTGTTCTGTGTTGTTTCACGTATTGTATATTGTATGCATCTAGCATGGATATTGAATGACATTCCTGCATACATCTTGAGCCTGAATTACAGATTCGATTTGATAACCTGATTGGGTGCCACGTTGTGACTGGTCGACTGTTGAGTCGTGCCCGAAAAGTCCAACGCTATCGTCGGAGCGGTGACTACCGGATGCGAGTGTCTACCGCCGAGCTGTGATGGGCTGACGGGCCCCGATGATCATGGACCGATGATTTCCAGTTTATCTGCTTTGATAGCTCTTCGTACTGAGGCTTGACCTCGTACTTTTTTTCCTGCTTTTGTTGTTTGGGTCTGCGTTACCCATTTGCAGGAGTTTCAGGTAACCTAGCTGGGCAGAGTGGAAGTTCAGCTGGTCGATCCCCGCATCCCTGAGTCCCAGTTTATTTATGATATGTATTGAACCGGGGGATGCCCCGTGTTATCATGTATTTGGGGATCTGTCTTTTGAATAGATGTTGTGGTTCTGGTTGTATGAGTTTGAGCTAACTCTTATTTTGAGTATTGAATATTTTGAATGTATGATTTGAAGTTCAGGCCCATAGTATTCGAAAAATTTTTAAGCCCTGATTTTTTAGCTTCCGTGTTTATGCGCTTATTATGTGTTAATTGTTAGTAATTAGCACGGGGCCTGACAGCTGAACCCTGAAGCTGATCAAACAAATCATCGATCCTTGGTAAAGGGTACTTATTCTTCACAGTAGCCTTATTCAGTTGCCGAAAATCAATACACATCCTCATTGAACCATCCTTCTTCTTCACAAACAAGATAGGAGCTCCCCACGGTGATATGCTCGGTCTAATAAAACCTTTCTCCAACAAGTCGCTAAGTTGTACCTTCAACTCCCTCAACTTGGCTGGCGCTAAACAATAAGGGGGTCGTGAAATAGGAGCCGTACCAGGTACCAACTCAATGCTGAAGTCGATTTCCCTTCTCGGAGGAAAGCCAGGAATCTCCTCGGGGAACACATCAGAGAAATCTTGAGCAACGGGGATATCGCTAAGCTCCACACACGATAACAATGATGCGTCCATAGCATAGATCATAAATCCAGAATTATCCAACGACATAAGACTAAACATCTTCATAGCAGAGACCAAGGGAATCTTCGAATGGGACACGTTCCACGTCTCGCCAGACTGGGGCCGAAAACGCACAACGTCATGGAAACAGTCCACGGTGGCCCTAAAACTAGACAACACGTCCATTCCCACAATGCAATTAGAATCCCACATCACTAAATGATCAAGTTCGCTACCAACACATTCTCACCAAACCTAAGAATGCCATTCAACAAAATCTCTTGGGAGTATAGGCTCATGCCGGCAGGAGTCGCAACAGAAACAACATCACATAAAGAAGTGGTATGCAAACCATGCTCAACCACAAATGCATCAGCTATAAACGAATGTGATGCTCCAGTATCAAACAATAAACGTGCAGGAAAATCGAAGACAGTACAAGTACCTACAATCACTCCTTCTGGCGTGCCTTCCGCTTGCTCCCTCGTCATGACATTCACCTGGGCATGCTGAGGTCCTGAGAACTGGGGCTGGGAAGACTATCCAAACCGCGAAGGACCAGGCTGCTGAAACGGCCTATACTGAGTCTCTCCCACCCTCTGCTGCAGAGTAGGAAAATAAGGACCTCTAGACGATCCACCAGCACGACCCTGCGGTGGGGCTGCGTCATGCTGAGATCCAGCCAATGGACACACTCTCGCAAAATGTCCATATTGCCCACAGTTATTGCAAGCACCCTGAACTCCTGTACACTGCATCGAGGGGTGTTTGCCTCCACACTGACCACAAAATATGGCCCTAGGACTACTACTACTACTGTTCTCTCTGCCAGACACATGAGGAACGTAAGCCAAAAAAGAAGAAAACCTTCGAGCATACTCACCCACCGACATGGTTCCCTGAACCAAGTTGTCAAACTCACGCTCCTGAGCATTCACATAAGATTCCGGAACATACTCCTGACAGAACGCCGTACAGAAACTATCCCAAGTAATCCCAGCACCAGTCTCCTCAAGAGTTCGGGAAGCACCTCTCCACCAGCGCTCTGCGTTCTTCATCAGTTGGAAGGTCGCCAAAATCAGTCCGCGCTCATCATCATAGCATACTCTATCAAACAGTCCAGTAATATACTGTAGCCAGGACTCATCATAGGAACTACTCTCGTCACCATCGAAAGTTCTAGGATTCATACGTTGAAACCTCTCCATGATTAGTTCCATCTCATCCACAATGGCTGCCAGCACCTCAACCTCGTCATCAATCTGCCTAGTACGCCTACGACCAGGAACACTACGCTGAATCTCCTCATTCTGACCCTCAGATTCTGTCGGAATCTGCGTAGTAGCTCTACCCCTACGTCTAGGGTCATCTAAGCAAACACTCATACGATGAGATCACATAGCAGGTATAGCATATAGTCAAGCACATGCAACACGCAACAAAGTGCCTAGACTCAAGTGTGATCAAAAGAATTCGAGATTATCCAAGTTTAAGCCCTGAAACCAAAAATGTCAGGCCCGGTACACGACAGAGAGTTAACCACGCAAAATACAATCATGGAAGCATTTAAAATATGTTAGAGTAGATGCCCAACTAGCCAACTTGTGGCGTGTGGGTTTTATTGACTCTTGTGTATAATGATCTTTATATATGATATACGCATTTCTTTATGGCATTCTTTATTTTCATTATGATTATAATGTTAACAATTGTGTTGGATAAAGACCTAGAATGCACCATAGTGTATGTTAGATGTGATAGTGGATGTGATGGCTATCATGAAACACATCTAATAGTCACTG
>KV011199.1:6697-20826 GCA_001598015.1 Dorcoceras hygrometricum | reverse complement strand
TCCCGATGCATGTAGGAGTCGATGCTTCGTTGTCGAGGATTCACCGCTCGCTTTCATGCGTGGATATCCTATGCTATCTGAGGAGATATAAGTGTGATAAATCTCTGGCCAGAGTAGTGGATGTGTTTTAGGTAAATGGGTTTGCCTAGTAACACTCGTGATGTCACTATTTGATCTCCAAGATGTATGCATAGTTATCGGATCTAGCGACTCTCGATATACCAATGGTCGTTGATCTGATCGGGATATATGTGTTGAAAGGACCGTACTATATGTTAACCACGACCAACTGGTTTTGCAGGCACTATCAGTGATACCTAGGGATCATGGCGCGATGTTGCTAGGCGCTTTACCATGATCCGTTGGGCAAGTCCGAAATTGTGATTTCAGAGTCACAATGGTTGTGAGCCCACGGCTAGCTGTATCCCTGAACCATTGAGGGTCACACAAGTACTGGATTCACGATTCCCGCACGGAAACTAAGCTCAATGTGTTGAGCATAAGAGGAGAATTTTAGGGAGTGCGACTTCCTAAAATTCAACAGGGTCAAATTGCGATTTCCCAAAGTTGAGGGGCTAAACTGTAATTTCGGACTAGGTGATCTGAAAAATTGTTTTTCACATCATAATGTTTAGTTTTGGAAACTGAGTCGATCGGTCAGATCTGATCGTCGATCGGAGTTATGATGAAACCGCAGTGATTTAAATGAACCGAATGTTCATATGGACCTGGCCTGACCCAAGTCCAATGGGCCGGTTCAAGCCCATCATAGGTCTATATGTTGATATGAGCTAGGGCTACAATCATGACTTGAACACACATCAACCCTAGCTTCCAACCTCACAAGCGCCTCCCCCCTCTCCCTCGACCACCTCACGGCCGCCGCCGCGCCGCCGCCGTGATCGGACTTGTTCCGATCGTCTTTTCGAGGTGATTCCGTCCGTGGCAAAATTCGTCAGCTCTTCTAGTGCAGACTGACGGAGTATTCTTGTTTCCGGTCGTGGACCTGATTAGGAGGATCTACCGCCGCCTACATTTCAAGAGCCAGAATTCCCTGTGAATCTGGTTGGAGCCAGGCGCCTAGACGCCAACAAGGTAACGATTCAAACATCCTATGTATGTTTATCATTGATTATTTGATATGTATTGTACGTTTCCGGGGTAAAATTTTAACTTCCGCTGCGCCCTCGGGAAACGGGATCCAGATCCGCCATTGTCGCCAACAGTGGTATCAGAGCACAGGCTCGGATCCTTCAATACATTTTATGCCTGAATTGTATCGAATTTCATATTTCAATTATTTCAGAATAAAAAAAAATGTTTTTTTTAAGGGATCGGACGCCTGCGCCGCCGCATGCGGCGGCGCCATCACGCGCGCTTCATCGCGCGCAAGTGTGTGCCGCGCATGGCGCGGTGATGCCTACCGCTGGCCGCATGCGAAGGCCGATGCCTGCTGGTTGGCCAGCAGCCTCGCACAACTGGTTGCGCCACAGTCGTGCGCAACGCCGGCCATCCTGCCGCGCATGGCGCGGCCAGTGTGCGGCCGTGTGCCGCACGCTGTGCGATGGCGGCGGCCGCGGCCGTGCGGCCGCCGTCCGGCGTTTCTCCGGTAGCGCTGTGACGGATTTTGTCTTCTAGGTTTTGTTCGGGCCTGTCCCGGACAGTCCATGAAGTTTTCGGGCCAATATTCGATATTGGGCCGACTTTGGTCGGACCAAAATTGATTTTGAAATTTTTGAGATTTTGGGCCTAAAATTGTTTTAAGCCCAATTTGATGCAATTAAAATTAACAAAATTTGATTTTAATTATAGGATATGATTTTATAATTTTAAGCCCAATTTGATGCAATTAAAATTAACAAAATTTGATTTTAATTATAGGATATGATTTTATAATTAAAATATGATTTTAGTTGATAAAATATGATTTTGTCGACAAAATACGATTTTAGTTATAAAATATGATTTTATAATTAAAATATGTGGGAAATTGTCAAATATGATTTGATTATTTAATTTATGTCAATTAATTAGATTGATTGCATGTTTGGGATGATCGAGAGCCGTGCCCAATGTGTTAGGTGTATGCTCTAGGTTTTGCGATTTTGGTTGTATATATATTGTTGATATCGTTTATACAGTGAGTCTGTTTGTGTCCCGTTTTCACCCCTACAAATTTGTATCCCAATGTGTCATGGCAATTTAAATGTAAATTACTAGATTTAGTGGGAGGACATTTGAAGACGGTGGAGATGACGATCAAAGATATTGAAGACCGAAGATCTGTAAAACCGGAAGCCATTGTAATAGGATTGCATTGCATATTGCATTTCACCTAGGACTGGACCCAGGTCCGTGACTGGCAACCATGGACCGCATAGCTCTCGCGATCGATCATCCCAAAGTTTATTTATTTATATATGCGATATATAGTTTATTGAATCCGCATGTTTTAAATCGTGAAAAATATTATTGAGACCAAATTTTTTAAAATTAAAATCCCTCGTTTTAAATATGATTTAAAACTGATATCAAGATTAAAAGTTTATTCGATAAACTAAGGGAATTTAAATCTGTTTAAATTTTCCTACCTTCCATCAACAATGAGTGTACGTCGATGCTACCCGCATACATGGCCCGGCTCATATTATTGAGGGGGTTATGTATGCCGGAAAGCTGTACACGTCATTGACACTTGTTGTGAGTCGGTTGGAACTCCCTTTAACGATGACTCATATTATTGGGGACGTTAAGGGGACCGTCCTTCACGACTCAACATTGATGGGTCATCTTGACACGTGATAGTAATAGGCGTCATATTATTGGGCCCTTACTGGACGTGAGGTAAATACATGGAGGTTGCACCAGTTGCAATTGGGCTCTACCTTTTGAGGGTCATGGTTGGCTGATATTATTCGGGACCATGATCGCTTGATTGGGCTCTATGTACCCACTAAGGAAACTTGCTTTCTCGATTTAATTAGAGGATGGTGAAATCGTTAAAATAGTGGGAGGGTAATTCATAAAACTAAATGACCTTGTTTTATGTCTTGGCGTTTTTCATATATAGTTAGTAATGCATGTCTGTTTTTCTTTTCAGTATAAACTGCTTATAAAATGTCTTCGATCAAAAATCCACTTGCTGCTATACTGGATATCAACAAGTTCACTGGTCTGAACTACCAAGACTGGCTTCGAAACCTCAACATTGCGTTGGCTTCGGAGAAGCTCCTCTACACGCTAGACAAGAGCCCTCCGAAGGAAGCCTCTGTCGATATCAGCCCTGAGGAGCTGACTAAGCTTAACAAATGGTGGGATGACGAGCTTAAGACTCGATGCTATATGATGGCGTCGATGTCAAACGAAATGCAACGGCGCTTCGATAAGACGGTGTATGCTGCTGACATACATCTTCATCTCAAAGAGCTGTATGGGGAGAACTCTCGACATGAGAGGTTCACCACTGTCAAGGAGCTTATGACAAGCCGCATGCGCGATGGGACTTCGGTCCACGAGCATGGGGATCATATGATTGGGCTCATTGAAAAGTTGGTGGGCCTTGATATCACACTTCCACATGAGCTGTCTGTGGATTTGCTTCTCCTCTCACTACCCGCTGCATTCGACCCCTTTGTGGTCAACTTCAACATGAACAAGCTGGAAGCCACCCTTGAAGAGGTGGTTAACATGCTGGTCGTGTTTGAGGGGACCATGAAGAAGGACAAGCCCGTCCTCCTTATGGGCTCTTCTTCCTCTGCGAGGAAGGGGCCCAAACGCAAGGGCAAGAAGCGTTCTGCCCCTGCGAAGGAGGAAAAGCCCACAAAGAAGCCCAAGGCAAAGGCTTCCAAGCCAAAAAAGACCGAGGATGTTTGCCACCACTGCCACAAGCCTGGGCACTGGAGGAGGAACTGCAAGGAGTACCTCGAGCAGTTGCGAACTGCGAAAGGTATGTTCCATATCGAAATAAATATGTCTCTTAATTTGACTTCTTGGGTACTTGATACCGGATGTGGATCTCATATCTGCAATGATTTGCAGATGATGACAAGAAGCCGACGTCTTAGAGAGGGTGAGACCCACTTGAGGCTGGGCAATGGAGCAAGAGTTGCTGCAGTAGCTATAGGAGATGTTTATTTATTTCTATCTTCAGATTTTAAGTTGTTATTGAGAAACGTTTTATTTGTTCCCGAATTAATAAAGAACATTATTTCTATTTCTATGCTTGATAGCGATGGATATTCTTGTGTTTTTGCTGATTCGATTTGCAATATATACAAGAATGAATGTTTGATTGGTATTGGGGAACGCGAAAACGATTTCTACACCTTAAAATTAAAAGAAGTTCCAACTCGCGATGTGGAAACACATACAACAACAATTAAAAGGAAATGCGATAGCTTGAACCCAGCACAACTTTGGCACGCTAGGCTAGGTCATATTTCCCTAAGTAGGATGAACAAGTTAGTTAGAAGTGACATGTTTGATTCGTCAGACATTAACTCCCTACCGACTTGTGAGTCTTGTCTCAAGGAAAAGATGACTAAACAACCCTTCAAGGGCAAGTCTGAACGTGCTCAAGGCCCATTGGATTTGATCCATACTGATGTGTGTGGCTCACTTAGCATTGGTACTAAGTACGGTCACACATACTTCATCACCTTTACCGATGATCACTCTAGATATGGGTACTTGTATTTAATGAAGCACAAGTCTGAATCCTTTGAAAGGTTCAAAGAATTCAAGGCTGAAGTAGAAAATCAGCTAGGAAAAAGTATTAAAGCACTTCGATCAGATCGAGGTGGTGAATAATTAAGTGCTGAATTTCAAGACTATCTCAAAGAGAATGAGATTCTCTCACAGTGGACCCCTCCGGCCACACCACAACTCAATGGTGTAGCGGAGCGTTGCAATCGAACCTTGATGGACATGGTTCGATCTATGATGAGCTTCACAGAGCTTCCTACCTCGTTTTGGGGCTATGCGCTCGAAACGGCGGTAATGTTGTTGAATAATGTCCACACCAAGGCAGTGGATAAAACTCCATATGAGATATGGATGGGCAAACCGCCCAAATACTCATATATGAGGATTTGGGGATGTCCTGCTTACGTGAAGCAGACAGTGGGAGATAAGCTGGATACTGGATCCATCTTATGTTACTTCATTGTGTATCTGAAGAATTCCATTGGATACTACTTCTACTATCCCAATGAAACAAAAGTGTTTGTTTCTAGAAATGAAACCTTTATGGAAAGGGAATTTCTACTCGATAGAAAAGGCAAGATAGTAGAACTCGAAGAAGTTCGAGAACCATCTGAAGTACCAAGTGAATCTCCCGCACCTCCAGAGCCAGTACCAGAAATGGTCGCACCTAGGAGATCCGAAAGGGTTCCTAGGGCTCCTGAAAGATATGGTTTCCTCCTTGAAGATGATCAAGGTGATCAAGTTGTTGGATGTGATCCAAGAACTTTCAAGGAGGTAATTTCCGATGCTGATTCTATTTTGTGGCTTGAAGCAAAGCAGTCTGAGATTGACTCAATGCATGCGAACCAAGTTTGGACTCTTGTTAATCCTCCCGAAGGAATTGTTCCTATTGGGTGTAAATGGATATACAAGAGGAAACTCGGGCCTGATGGTAAGGTATTGACCTACAAGGCACGACTGGTCGCGAAAGGTTACACTCAAAGGCAATGTGTTGACTATGATAAAACCTTTTCACCAGTAGCAATGTTCAAGTCAATTAGAATCCTACTAGCCATAGCCGCATGGTACGACTATGAGATATGGCAAATGTATGTGAAAACTACGTTCCTTAATGGAAACATTAAGGAAGAGATCTATATGACACATCCTGAGGGTTTCACATCTGTAGGAAGTGAGCATAAGGTATGCAAACTTCAGAGATCAATCTACGGTCTCAAACAAGCATCGAGGAGTTGGAACCTGAGATTCGATGAAACAATTAAGTAATTTGATTTCATCAAGAATCCCGAGGAGCCATGTGTGTATAAGAAGGTAGTTAAGAATGCTGTGATATTCCTTGTACTTTATGTTGATGACATTCTACTCATTGGGAATGACGTAGGAATGCTGCAGTCAACTAAAGTCTGGTTTTCTAGTAGATTCTCGATGAAGGACATGGGTGAAGCATCCTATATTCTTGGAATACAGATCTATCGGGATAGATCGAGAAGGATGCTCGGACTCACCCAAGCTACCTACATCGATACCATACTTAAGCGGTTCTCTATGGAAGAGTCCAAGAGAGGACACCTACCTATGTGCCACGGGGTCACTCTATCTAAGTCTATGTGTCCAAAGACTGATGAGGAGATAGAGAGTATGACACGTGTGCCATAAGCCTCGGCAATAGGTAGTATTATGTATGGCATGATCTCAACTAGACCAGATGTCGCATATGCTCTGAGTGTCACGAGCCGCTACCAGGCCAACCCCGGCCAAATGCATTGGAAGGCCGTGAAAGATATTCTTAAGTACTTACGAAGGACTAAGAATATGTTCATGGTCTATGGGGGTGGTGAACTGAAATTGGAAGGCTAGACTGATTCTAGCTTCCAATGTGACGTGGATGATTCGAAGTCTACCTCTAGATTTGTATTCATGCTCAATGGTGGTGCTGTCTCTTGGAAGAGTTCCAAGCAAGACACCATCGCGGATTCAACCACTGAGGCTGAGTACATCGCCGCATCAGCTGCTGCTAAGGAGGCGGTTTGGATAAGGAATTTCGTCCAAGAGTTGGGCGTCATCCCTGATGGAGTTGGTCCAATCCCGGTGTACTGCGACAACAAGGGTGCCGTTGCGCAAGCAAAGGAGCCTAGGTCTCACCAAAGATCCAAACATATACTGAGGAAATACCACATAATCCGGGATATTGTGGCTAGAGGTGACATAGCAGTTGAGAGAGTCGCCTCTGCAGACAACATTGCTGATCCGCTTACGAAGCCCTTGCCAGGACCGTTGTTTGAAAAACATCGCGAAACAATGGGACTGCGTCTCATGAGTAGTTGGCTTTAGGGCAAGTGGGAGATTGTTAGAGTAGATGCCCAACTAGCCAACTTGTGGCTTGTGGGTTTTATTGACTCTTGTGTATAACGATCTTTATATATGATATACGCATTTATTTATGACATTATTTATTTTCATTATGATTATAATGTTAACAATTGTGTTGGATAAAGACCTAGAATGCACCATAGTGTATGTTATATGTGATAGTGGATGTGATGGCTATCATGAAACACATCTAATAGTCACTGTGTATTCTGAACACGTTCCTAGTCGATTGGGCCGTCAAAAGAGGATAAGGCCGCCCGAGCTTGAGACTAGCATCTGCGATGTGAAGTACCATGTTTCATTGGTAGGGAACATTGTGATGTTCTGAGCATGCAGATGGATAGTGACCTGGTGATCTATCGAACTACCCTCGTTCGGACTTTCCAAGTGGTTACCATTTATCGAGTGGATAAGTTCGAGGTCTTGGTTGTACTGATTAGTCCTCACTACTCGAAACGTCATTGAGACTCTACATGATAGGCGCCTCACTTTGACTCATTTACCGACTCACTTGGGGTCATTAGGTGGCGGGATTGGGTGAGGTCCCGATGCATGTAGGAGTCGATTCTTCGTTGTCGAGGATTCACCGCTCGCTTTCATGCGTGGATATCCTATGCTATCTGAGGAGATAATAGTGTGATAAATCTCTGGCCAGAGTATTGGATGTGTTTTAGGTAAATGGGTTTGCCTAGTAACACTCGCGATGTCACTATTTGATCTCCAAGATGTATGCATAGTTATCGGATCTCTAGCGACTCTTGATATACCAATGGTCGTTGATCTGATCGGGATATATGTGTTGAAAGGACCGTACTGTACGTTAACCACAACCAACTGGTTCTTGCAGGCACTATCAGTGATACCTAGGGGGTCATGGCGCGATTTTGCTAGGCGCTTTACCATGATCCGTTGGGAAAGTCCGAAATTGTGATTTCGGAGTTACAATGGTTGTGAGCCCACGGCTAGCTGTATCCCTGAACCATTGAGGGTTACACAAGTACTGGATTCACGATTCACACACGGAAACTAAGCTCAATGTGTTGAGCATAATAGGAGAATTTTAGGGAGTTCGACTTACTAAAATTCAACAGGGGTCAAATTGCGATTTCCCAAAGTTGAGGGGCTAAACTGTAATTTTGGACTAGGTGATTTGAAAAATTATTTTTCACATCATAATATTCAGTTTTGGAAACTGAGTCGATCGGTCCGATCTGATCTTCGATCGGAGGTATGATGAAACCGCAGTGATTTAAATGAACCGAATGTTCATATGGACCTGGGCCTGACCCAAGTCCAATGGGCCGGTTCAAGCCCATCATAGGTCTATATGTTGATATGACCTAGGGCTACAATCATGACTTGAACACACATCAACCCTGGCCTCCAACCTCACAAGCGCCGCCCCCCTCTCCCTCGACCACCTCACGGCCGCCGCCCCTCCGCCACGCCGCCGCCGTGTTCGGACTTGTTCCGATCGTCTTTTCGAGGTGATTCGGTCCGTGGCAAAATTCGTCAGCTCTTCTAGTGCAGACTGATGGAGGATTCTTGTTTCTGGTCGTGGACCGTGATTAGGTAGGAGTCTACCGACAAAATAGTGGCTAAAATTTTTCGCTTTGGCCTGACTTAGAAAATCATAATTTAAAATACAACGATACTCAAATACTGGTTTTACAATAACAGAAAACCAACCACAACAGATACAAACATATAGAGCGTCTATCAATGATACAGACACAACAAGTCTCTTGCTCAAAATAGACGCAAATTAGCAATAAAACATTACATCCTTCCGGACATTCCCCGAAGGCTGCTCTACTGCATAATATAAATAATATACATAACTGGGACACTCTATCCACCTCTCGGGACACCTCCAGCTGGACCATCTCCACGACCAGCTGAGAAACCTGAAAAACCTGAAGAACACACAGGCAATCCAGCCCCAGAGGGACATGGGGTCAAACCCCAGTACGGATAGAAACTGAAAAACAGCTAATAGACAGCAACAGATAATATGCAGATGCTATGCAAGAAGCAGATGAGTACAAAATAGAAGGCTACAACCGGAACAGGGAGCCAAATGAACTCAGGATTAGCTCAACACTGATAACAGATCAACTGATAGATAGTGGCCACGATGTGTGTGAGTATATGGGAGCTACCCACTCATTCAACACACAGTACCAGATGCACAACAATCACTCAACCTGCTGTTGCCAACTCATGAGGTGTGGTAGCTATCCACTCGGCTCATAGCGGCTAACAAAACCAAGTAGGGAGATGAGGAGCACGGTATTGCCGCTCGTCCTCAAAACAAGCATCCTGGTACACACAGATTAGCACAACGAAGCAAGGCTAGCAAGATTTGAGCTCAACAAGATAAATGCGTGTATGCAGATGCAACAAATAACGACAATCAACAAAATGGCATACACTGCACAACATACATATTTATCCATGCCAATCTCAAGCTGGAAAACAAGCTCACATCCGTACCTTAGTTCTGAGCTACAATTACCACAACAAAGTCCCGAGCCCTCAAATTCAAAACCTGCTTAGCCAAACACAAGCTATGACTCAGGGACAGTAGCACAGAAACCATAAATTGGGAGCTACGAGCTCAACCAGCTCTGTCCTACCATTCTAGCACAACAAACAGCTCTAAAAGAAGCATAAAGTAGGATCTAGATCTTACCCGAAAGCACTACCTGAAAGGAAAAGCAAATATACCAAAATGCTAATAGACTACACAAAGTAGCTTCTTTCGCGATCTTCTTCCAGCTTAACTCAAGCCTTCGAAAGAGATATAAGAAGAAACGCCTTGGCAAGAAGAGTCCAGTGCTACCACTCTTGCTCCAATCCGAGTCTTCAACCACCGGAAATTGGAAGAAATAAGCTATGGTGAACAGTAACTAGGGTATCGCGACAGAGAAAGCTTACGAGAACTATTTCTAAGTGTTGGGGAAAATATCGCGTTCGACTGGTCAAAGTCCTCTATATAACAACTTAAGTTCTCCAAATCTGATGAACAGTAACCACCGACAACCTTGGCTCAAAGCTGATACCCACTCAGATCTGAGTATCACTCCAGATCTGAACCATACGCTAAACCAGGGCGCTGCTTACGTCTGCCAGACTTTTCATCACTTCTCGTTAGAAAATGCAGATTTCTTCAGATTTCTCTACTTGTTGATCTTAACATCTGTACACTACGTAAAGACTTTAGAAACACAATAATAGGTTTTGTGTAATTCAAAACTCAGATCTGGATCTGTTATCCAGATCCATCAATCTCTCCCTTTTTGATTTACACAAAACCTCAAATAACAAATGCATGATCTAACAAATCTCTCCCTTTTTGTGAGAATAAAAAAGGGTTAGAAATCTGGTCTTCCCGGTATATTTCAAATCTAAGATCTCCCAACACTGCCACAAAAAAAAACCTTGACAGCAGGAGTTTTAGATTTTGAAGATCAAAACAGATTTTGGAAAACAAAATTGGGAACAACCGTATCCATGAATGATATGATTTTGAAGGAACGATCGTATGCTACTGTTTAGCTTCTATATGCAGCTGGAAGATAAATAATGAACGAATAGTAGATTTTCTTCCATTTCATTCCAGACGTGGCCCCATAACCACATCTGAAAATCTTGGCATACACACAGATTTAAGAGATCCGTGTCAGCTCGTCAGAAGAAATATCACCGCATTTTCTTTCAGAAAATACTCTGTAATTCGAAGATATTACTCTCCCTGCCTTTATACATTCAGCTTGAAATCATTTTAAAACCTTAAAATCATTTGTAGCATAGATACGAAATCCGCATAAACAGAAAGTTGAAAACACATCAGAGCACTTAAATAAACTTTGTTTCAAGTAAGAACATGTGCTACTGAATTTGCTTAAATTATTAATTGCATAAAAACAATAATGGAACCATCAGATTTGTTTCATTTCTCCTATTTTGTCACATGTGCTGAAAACAGCCCAACCAAAATAGGATCTTGGCATCCACACGGAACTCGCGCATTCCGTGTCAGCTCGACAAAAGATCAACCAAAGTTCAAAAATCATTCCTCTCCATAACTTCATACAAGAAGCTCTTCAAAGCTTTAAAATCTTTAAAAATAGATAGCACATGCGTTTTAAAATAAATGTACGTTCAAGAACAACCTGCTCTGATACCACATGGTAGGAACGAAGGATCAGATCTCTCGATGCGATAAAATAAACAACATAACATAAGGGAGGGGCGTGAGATCTGATCCATAAAAAATTTGAGCAAACGCTCCTACTGTTAAATATAACAGCGCTGCAATAATGAGAGGTGCAATACCTCAGGTTCTTGAACATATAACAGAGCACCGGAGATAGATCTGGTATGTAATAAAAACATGCGGAAAACACCAGAACTGAATCCTAATTTTAATACTCACTGCAAATACAAATTCATGCGTGTGTGTGCCAACTGATAATTAAACGAGCTAAAGTTAAATGAGTATGCGGCGCAATCAGATTTCACACAATCAAATATTAAAGCAACTCCACATATGAAATCTGATTGCTAATGCGTGCTAAGATAAATAAGTATGCAGAAATCATAAAGAATTTACTCTGCTGTTTGTTTATGGAAGTTCGGATATAAATATCCTACGTCTCCCCTTCTTCCGCCTCGGAAGGTTCCATTAGAAGATTTGATCTACACCTCGTGTACAGACCCGATCCAACAGCCACCAGGTGCAAGAACTCCTAGACACTACACCAGCCCTCGGCTGTGTCACTCAATCACTTGTTTTACGCCTCTGTGAGAAAGGCTACATACACAGAGTTTAACGTCTTCGTGCTTGGACAAGATCTAATTGTATTGGGTTTGAGATTCATTCACTTTACTGTTTCGCTCAACTCTCATGAATGTGAATGAATCTCTATGTGTGTGAGATATACAGTGAATCGCTCAACTCTCGAAATAATAAATCTCACACAACTGGGAATTGCTCCTAAATAACTGATATAGACTCAGCAGTCGACACTTAGCAATAAGCTCCTCTCTCATGGTGGTCGACTGCTTCGTCTTTCTGATTTTCTTCTCGCTGTATTTGTGCACTGTGCGTCAATTAATATGTCAAAATCATCGTCTTAAACAGTGCTTGTTGTTTAAATAGCCTCTGTTCAAATTTCTTCCCGTTGGACACAATTTCCTTCCCGTTAAAAGATATTCTGTAAAGTACCGACAGGAGTTGTCCTTGTGTCCTTTCTTTTGCAGGCTTTTGTCATTTTCAACAGCTGAACGCTTTAACTCTGAAATACTCCAACAGATGAATTGATCTGAAGGCTCAGCAGTTGATTCCCATGCTTCTGTTATTCTTCAGATATTTGTCAACTGCTTCGCTTGAATGTTCTTCATAACATTGATCAACTGTTCGCTTCAGCTGTTCACTTTTCTTCACATTTGAACATCTGATTCTCTTCTTCTTTCTGATTACTGTTCAACATCTGATACCAACTGCTCAACATCTGATCGACGTCTGATTCCATCCTCTTCGCAACGTCTGTTTCATCTTTGTCATTCAAGTTGATCAACGTCTGTTTCATTCTTCTCGACGTCTGAATTATTCTTCTGTTCAACCACTGATATCGTCCGTCGTTCCAGAAGCTGATCGTCGTCTGAGATGATATCAACTTCTGCTTCACATTTTATCAGCTGCTCCTCTTGACAATGTCTGATCGAACTTCTCGTATCAACGTCTAATGTCTGTTGTCAGCTGATTCATCTTCGTTGCTCTACGTCTGATTTATTTATGTCTTCGCGCAACGTCTGTTTCATTTTTGTCTTTGCGCTACATCTGATAAAACTTTTCTTTACGCAACGTCTGATTAACCTTTTCTTCACGCTACTTCTGATTAATCTTTGTCGCAACAGCTGAATAACATCTGTTTCATTTATGTCTTCATGCAACGTCTGATTTATCTTCATCAGCTGATTCATCGTCTGTTTCATTTTTCTCCTTAGTCGTAACGGCTGATTAACATCGTCTGGACACATCTGAATATCTCTGCTTGAATCTGTCTGTCCAACGTCTGAATACACCGTCTGAATCGATCTTTTGTTTTAATATCTTTGTTCGGACTTCTTCACGTAAGGCGCTCCCTCAGATTTCTACTGTTCATCATCTTTCAGATTTCTTCATCAGACTCTGCCAGACTTCTCTTAATCGATCTCTTCCTTCTCTTCTTTTCTCTTCATCAGATTTCTTCCAGTTTTATCCTCTTTATCAGATTCCAGATGTTGGTCCGAAAAATAGGATCAAAAGATCAGCAGCCGCACTTTAAAAAGCCTTTAGAAAATTTTGCGCGCTGCTAATACAAACTGGAGGTGCAATACCTCTTTGTTCTTGAACGTCTAAAAAAAACTCACCAGAAGAGCACCGGAGACAGATCAGGTATGATTTAAAAATCATGCGGAAAATACCAGAACTGAATCCTATATTTTAAAACAACTCAAACAAATTTATGTACAACATAAATCTGTTCGAGACTTGTGTGCTTGTGTGCTGGACTGTATGCGTATGCTAAGATAAATATGCAGGTGCTGATTTGTTATGAAATGTGTACGCAAAATCTGCTTATGCGTGAGATGCTAAAGTAAATGCTGAACTGAATGAATAAAGAACACGATACAATACACAACATATTTTTTTCTGGAAGTTCGGACCTCAATGTCCTACATCTCCCCTTCTTCCACCTCGGAAGGATCCACTACTAGAAGATTTGATCTTACAACTTGTGTACAGACCCAATCCCACAACCAGCAGCTGTGAGAACTCCTAGACTCCACAAATGCACACCAGCCTCAACTGTGTGACTGACTACATACACATGAGTTTAGCGTCATCGTGCTTGGACGGGAACTGATGGAAACATTTTGAGATTCATTCACCAATAAACTGTGAATGAATCTCTGTGTGTGAGATTGATACAATGAAACGCTCAACTCTCTGTTTTTCTCACACACTAGGGAAATGCTCTAACAAGCTAATCTAGACTCAGCAA